>BJCM01273198.1:0-10629 GCA_018326385.1 Flaveria bidentis | reverse complement strand
TATATAGGAGTATTAGAGAATTGCAAACCGTAATCCCGCATTTGCTATTGAATCCAGATGATTTGTGAACAGCAACTTGCAACAGCAACTTGCAACAGCAACTTGCAACAGCAACTTGCAACAGCAACTTGCAACAGCAACTTGCAACAGCAACTTGCAACAGCAACATATTCGGCTTCATAGGTTGACAGAGCAACCGAGGTCTGCTTCTTACACTGCTAGGTCACTAATCTCCTCCGAAACAATTGACATCCTGCTGATGTTGACTTGTAGTTCATTTTGCAACAATGTTAATCTGAGTCACTATACGCCGTATGCTCGAAGTCATCATCATGAGGATACCACAACCCTAGTGTTGGTGTACCCTTCAGATAACGAAATACATTTTTAACCCCAATAAGATGGTTGACTTTCGGTTTCGCCTGATATCCGGAGCATAGACACGTCACGTACATGATATCAGGTCGTGAGGCTGTGAGATACATGAGGGATCCGATCATTCCTCGGTACATGGTGGCATTAACCAGATCGCCACTTTTGTCAGGTGCTACATCGTGGTTTGTAGCAAGAGGAGTTCCAACTGCCGAAGTATTCTCCATATTGAACCGACTGAAAATATCGCCTACATACTTGGTTTGATGTAGGAAAATTCCCTTAGGTGTCAGATCCACCTGTAATCCGAGGAAGAACTTCATTTCTCCAATTGCACTCATTTTGAACTCTGCTTTCATTATTGCTTCAAATTCTTTACATAAATCTTCATTTTTGGATTCGAAGATTATGTGATCAACATAGATCTGTACAAGCAGCAAGTCACCATCTTTTTCTTTGATAAACAGTGTATAATCAATCACTCCTCTTCAAAACCCGTGTTTCACAATATGAGTTGAGAGTTTCTCTTACCATGCTCTAGGGGCTTGATGAAGCCCGTATAGAGCCTTGTCTAGCTTGTAAACTCTGTCCCAATGATATGGATCCCTCGGGTTGACTGACATACATTGTCTCTCGGATTTCACCATGAAGGAATGCACTCTTCACATCAAGTTGATATATTTTAATCTTCATATATGATGCATAGGCTAGGAAGATACGGATGCCTTCCATTCCTGCCACGGGTGCAAACACTTCGTTGTAATCAATACCCTCGACCTGTCGAAATCTTTGAACTACAAGTCGAGCCTTGTTCCTGATTATGACCCCTTGGTCATCCTTCTTGCACTTCAAGACCCATTTATTGCCAATGATCTTAGCACCTTTAGGTCTATCCACCAGAGTCCACACACCTAACATCTTGAATTGAAGAAGTTCTTCTTGCATGGCACTCACCTAAGCCTCATCGTTCAAGGCATCACTACATATTTTGGCTCAAATTGAGACACAAAACATTGATAAGCTCCGTCGTGAAGGTAAACTTTTTCCATGACTGAGGCATAATCAACTGAGTATAGCTGATTTCGTGTCTATACTCCCGATTGTACATCCCCTATGACATTTTCCAGAGGATGATAAACATTAAGTCGCGACCCGGGAGTGGTGGGAACAACTACATCCTGACCTAGATTGTGAGTTCTAGAGTCAAAATCTGTAGCTGTTGGAGTTTGAGGTTCCGAAATGTCAGAGGCATCAACATCGTATGCATGTGTACTTGTTGTAGCAGGAACCTGTTCCTCGTGTTCCACCTGAACATTCTCCACATCTTCATCGTCTAAGGAGGAGTCACTAACTTCTAGTACTCCCCCTGAGCTGCTAGAAGATTGGCCTTGTGAACTAGATGCTATTGAGTCTAGGGGCGGTGTGTTTAAGACATCATACATCGTCTTTGTAGATTGCTCATCATGAGAAGGCGTGAGAGGAATGTTAAAGGACTTTAAGAATCCATCATAATCAAAAAACAAGGCTGGTCCTTTTCCTGCAGGAGGGGTGGTGTATCTCTAAACATCGACGTTGCACCACACTTCTACTTAACCTGTTGAGTTGTTGTAAACCCTCTTGTTTGGTATCTAGAAAAATCCCTTCTTCAGCCTTTTCACTGAACTTGCCTAACTAATGTTTCTTTAGCAACGTACATGGTGCTCCAAACGGTTCGAGGTACTCCAGATGAGGTTTACGTCATTGTAGCAACTCGTAACATGTTTTTCCATGTCGTTTAACCACCGAGACTCAATTCAAAGTGTAACATGCATTGCCACTGCCTCATTCTAGAATTGGAAAGGCAATTTCGAGTCTGCTAGCATCGTCCTGGCAGTCTCTATCAAGCTTCTGTTCTTCCTTTCAGCAACCCAGTTCATCAGTGGAGTGTAGGCAGATATGAACTTGAACTGATGTACAATTCCCTTTTCTTTGCAGAATACCTCCATCCATTGATTCTTGAACTCTGTCCCGTTGTCTGATCGGATCTGATGTACCTTTAACTTGTATAGAGATTCCAAAATGGTCACAAGTTGTTTGAACGAATCAAATGTTTCTGATTTGGATTTCAGAAACATCACCCAAGAGAATCTGGAGTAGTCATCGGTGACTACATTACAGTACAGATCCCGAGCAATACTCTTGGTGCTCACTGGACCGAACAGATCCATATGTAGAAGTTCAAGAGGCAATTCAATAGAGTTGACATTCTTTGCCTTATGAGACTTCTTGATCTTTTTTCCCTTCTTACACGCAACACAGAAATCCAGAAGTTGAAAGATTTTGACATTAACTCCGTTGACCAAATCATTCTGAATGAGATGATTCATCTTCCTTGGATTTATGTGTCCCATCTTGCTATGCCAGGAGATGGAATCTTTCTTAGTTGCCTTTGACAAGAAGCATTGGACTTGTTTATCAGTTGTTGAGACCTTTGTTAGATCCAAGACATATAAATCATTGTATCTTGAAGCTGACATTAAGACCTGGTCTTCAGGAATGGTGTACTCCTTCTTCAACACGTAGCACTTCTTGTTGTCAAAGACCACCTTGAAACCTTTGTCACAAATTTGGGATACAAAAAGTAAGTTGTTTTATAGTTGTTGAAGGTAGTTGACCTTGTCAAACTTAACTTTTTGATTTCCCACTTCTCTCTGTGCAGTGATGTATCCTCCTTTATTTCTCGCAAAAGAAACATGTCCTCCTTTAATTTGTTTAACGTTTGAGAGGAGAGATAGTTTTCCAGTCATGTGCGTGGATGCTCCACTATCTACAATCCACGTTTTTATGATAGCACTATAACGAACACCCTGCACATTCAAAGGAAAATTAGTTAAGGTTTAGGACCCAAGCCTTAACTGGCTTGGGTATCCTAGAGGAATCACACATCAAAAAGTCAACCAACTGTCCATTTGAGGGCGAGGGCATATCATGCTTCTTACTGCACTTAGTATTTGACCTGGTTTTTCTTTCGACAAGCCAGCTTTGTGCAATGCATGTTTGTGATAAACATATGACTGGTTTATGGTTTGAACCTTAGTTTCATTATTTCTTTTAGGTGGAGTAATTGAACTCCTTTTAGAAGAAATCTGTTTTGAATCTTGAAGCTCAACTTTCTTTCTTAGTGTTTGATACTGAGGACAATTAGAAGCTATATGTCCTCTCTTTCCATAATTGTAGCATGATCGAACTTCTACGTGTTGGGAAAGACATCTCTGTGGGGAAGAGTGTGAGACCAGTGTGACTTTGGTCTTGTTGGGTTTCAACTCTTCTTGTTTGGATGTTTTAACTTCTTTAATAAACTTTACCTTTTGAGCAGTTGAATTACCTTTTGCCTTTTGTTTGTTTGGACTATTACGTGGAGCACGTGGTTGGTTAGTTTGTTTAGTCACTTTCTGTTCTGAAGAAGATGTGGTAGATCGTGACTGTATATTAACCTCTTTAAACTATTCGTCCAAATTAACAATAGGCATTTTACCCTTAGATTTCAAAGTGTCCTCCTTCTCTTTAGTGGCAAATTCCATCTTTTGACAAGTGGAATCTGGATCACTAACAAGAGGAGTGGTCACCACATGATCCTTAATAGGATTGTTGTTTATTGGTCGATATTTCATATTTAACAAAATCTCATGTGGTGGTAGAACCACTTTGTCTCGGTGCTAGTGTTATAGCTCCCCTAGTTGGTTTCTCCTGACCGTTGAATGTCGAGAACGAGTTCCCGTTGCCAGTCTTCTTGGGCTTTACACATTCATGTTTAAAATGCCCCTTCTCTCCATAGTTGAAACAGGTCATATTGGACTTGCCAAACCCAAACGTAGTGTCTTTGGTAGCTATCAACTTCTGTCCTGTCTTTCTAACAAACTTCTTAGCCCTCCGGACAGCACTTGCTAACGCCCACATTGTGTCCATACATTCAAGCTCATTCTCATCTACCTGTTCATAGTCTTCGTCTGCTAGATGGCAGTTACCAATCTTTCCTGCAACCAACCCGTCATATGAGGGCACCACAACCGCCAATAAATGCATGTGTTCTTTAGCCACCACCACAGTGATGTTCCCGAGGTTCTCAGTCTTCAACTTCGTAACATTAGCCTCTTGTGCTATAAAATGGGTACTTGATGACCCAGACGTGTCAGACCCAGAAGTTATGGTTTGTGAAGGAGCAGTTGAACTGGAAACAAAACCCATCTAAAGTGGTGCTCCTGAACTGGTTGCTATAGAAGAGGCATTGTAAAGCGAAGGATTTTGATCATACGTTCCTTTTTGCGACCTGTATTTCATCCTAAGTTCCTCCTCTGCTAATTTCAGGATGAAATCATTTATATCTAACTTTACCAAAATACTGTTCTGTCTTAGGTTAGATACAAATGAATCCACTTCTTTGGTAACCCATCAGCCAAACTGGAAACCTTATCTTCCATCAACGTTTTAACTCCATGAATATGTAGCTCACTCATGAGATGATAGAACCTGTCGATTACATCATCTAGACTTTCCTTACCCATTGAAGAGAAGTTGTCAAACTCCTTCTTCAATGCTTTCGCCTTTAGAGCTTTTAACGAAGCATTCCCGTCATAGCGTTTTTCCAAGGCTATCCGAAGTTTCTTAGCCTGTTTATTCTTAGAGAATTGATGGAATATATCCTTCGATATAGACTGAGTTAACAGGGCGTACACTTTCTTCTCTCCGTTATAATTTGCCTTCTGTGTGTCATTCTTTTCTCCCAAAGTCAGTTTTACTCCATCAGCACCTACTGGCATGTCATACCCTGTCTCGATTGACTCCCAAAGGTTGGGATCAACTCCATTTAAGTAAATCTCAAAACGTTGCTTCCATTGAGGGTAATCGTCTAACGTTATTAGCTTAGGGGTTTATTGTAATTCCCTGTCTCATTTTCCAGAGGTTCTGGATTCGTGTGTCTCTCCCTGCAGTAACAGCTGAGTACTTCTCTTCCATTTAGTTAACTTAAAGTTTTTTTTGAGTCAAATACTTTGCTTATGCGAATGGACCACTTTTGTGATTGAACTTATGCGATTGGGTCAACCGTGTGAATGGAGTATGCGGATGAATTCAATCGTGCGATTGGATTCAGTCGTGTGGAAGGAGAGTGCGGTTGGAGTGTATGCGAATGAGGCTGGTCAGTCGTGCGAATGAACGAGACGACTGAGTTCAATCGTGCGTATGGAAGGTGCGAATGAATTTAGTCTTGCGATTGAGTCAATCATGCGACTGAAGGCTGCTGTTTTTGCAAAAACTAATGTTTTGAACACTTTTACGCAAAAACACAAATTTCTTACGAACCCTAATTGTCGTATGACGAAAAACATTATCTTTATGACTATAAGACTTCGAAAACACATTTTGACACAAAAAGATTGAATTTTTGAGTGAAAAACACGATTTTTAGGCCAAAATCGATTGAATCACACATAAATCTAGAGCCAAAGCTCTGATACCACTTGTTAGGACTATGTACGGACGGAGTACTAACTGATTTACGTGTATACCAACTCAAATAGTGCGGAATCCTATTTGATTGGCGATCCAATCAGTGAGAACGCACGTAGAATCGATCTTAGAATGAATCTAAAGGTTAAGAACGATTTCAATACGGTTTTGTGCGGTCTATGAACTTGGAACAGGGTCTCTAAGGTCTCGGGACGGCTAGGGTACGAATAGGAGTCGAAATATTGAAAGTGTCCCGTTTTTCCACGAATTAAGTGGTATTTATAGGTTAGGGTTAATCAATCGTACGACTGGACCATTAGCATGGTTCAGTCGTGCGACTAAAGCATGCGACTGAGTTAATCACACGACTGAAGTCATCCGTATGTCTCAGTCGTGCGACTGATCCAGTCTCCTGGTTCAGTCGTGCGTCTGGTCCATTAGCATGAAGTATTCATGCGTATGGTCCATTAGCATAGTCCATTCGCATGAAAACTTCATACGACTAACTTCGAATATGTTTCTCAATCATTACTTGACTATGATCTATTCAAACAACCACAAACCTATATAGTTAGTTCAATATGCATTAATAAATAATAAACATTGAAACAGACACTGAAACATTTAACATTAAGATCATCAATCACATATTCTGTTTCATTCAACTCATACATTACATTTACATTTAGGACATGACAGAGATATTATATTAAGATCGTAAACTACGTACATATGTATCAACAAACTCCCCCTTGGACCTAGTTTCCTTCATCGTCAGGCATCCTTCATTAGCTCGTCAAACTTCTTATGCCTCTCCTCGACTGTGACTCCAGCATGTATCTCGAATGCAAAATAGAGTCTTATCACATTCTGAAACTCGAGGGCCAGTACCATATCCTGCGTATCATAGAATAATGGCCACCTGTATAAAGTATAAACAACACTAGCTGACAGGTTGGTTATCCACATTGGGTCAAATACCCGTATGGTCTCCATTTGGCGCTCTTTCTGCAATACTATGACCGCTTCACCTGTTCTCCAATCATAATACCACCACTTGAAGTGGGGAGTGAAGTCCTGTGGCATTTCCCTCATGGGAATCTTTGAAATAGTGCGCGAAGGACTCCACTTCAACACCACTTTGGGTGTCCCAGTCCTTGGGTCCACCTCCGACCTTCGAATATACCTCGTAGGTTGTTGAGGCTTGAAGTTAACCCATCTAGTGTGGTATTCTTTCTTCAACGCAGCTTCAAACCAGCCCGACATCTTCCTGGGGTCAACATACAACAGGTTCATACGTGCCAGCTGGTTGAGCTCAAAACCAGGGAGAGTCTTCAAATCATGTGGGAAATCTGAAGTACTCGATTCCCTTGTCCCTCTTCACTGCATATACATTAAGATCCTTAAAATAAGCCCACACTATAATCTTTCCAGACACCTTTAGATGCTTCTTTACTTTGTAGAGCTTGGCGTAGGCACTCAGCTTTGGCACTGTGCGTTGGGCACAGATCTCTGCAAAACAAGCCACCCATTCAGCCTTTTTGATCTCAACATCGGCGTCCGAGGCTTGGGCTTGACTTTTTGATTTCTCGGCCTCCCTGTCCATCGTATCTACTTTAGCATACATATCACTGTCGAGAGTATCCCCAAAATCAGGAACCACATTTCCCTCTTGATCAGTATATTCTGGATAATGCTGTGTTGTGATGTCTTCAATCTCTATCTCATCCACATCCTTGAGCTCGTCATCACTTGCAACATCAACGGTAGGTGAATCTTTAACCAGTTCATCCGGATTTAACCGGAACATCTCTGCGAGTTGCTCATCAGTAAGGTCGTGAATGATTTCTCCTTCTTTGGGAGTATAGCTTAGTGACCTCCTAACGATCCCTTGCACATCAAGTATCATAGTGAATTGAGACTTGATCTGCTGCAGGGGAGCAACATCATATTCATCCTGCTGAGATGATTGATCTGCTTGATTTAAAACATGTAACACAACATTCATTATAAATAATCAAGATAGTTAAATAATCAAATATATATATAAACATTCATTACATGAGTTTTAATACATGATTCAGGTACACAAAAGTTTAAAATACATAAACATCTAATCATTACTTTGATCTTGAATCATGGTTTCTTCAGCTGGCAGGGCCGAGGACGAGGCACCCTGATCTTGAGCTTTCTTGGATCGTCTCTCTCTTGTTTGAGTGGCAGCAGATGCAGCAGCATCATCACCCTCCTTATTGTTTGCACCCAAACATAGTGTCTTTGGTAGCTATCAAGTTCTGTCCTGTCTTTTTAAGAAACTTCTTAGCCCTCCGGACAGCACTTGCTAACACCCACATTATGTCCATATGTTCAAGCTCGTTCTTGTCTACCTGTTAGTAGTCTTCATCTGCTAGATGGTAGTTACCAATCTTTCCTGCAACCAACCCATCATATGAGCGTACCACAGCCGCCAATAAATCCATGTTTTCTTTAGCCACCTCCATAGTGATGTTCCCGAGGTTCTCAGTCTTCTACTTTGTAGCATTAGCCTCTGGTGCTATAAAATGGGTACTTGATGACCCAGACATGTCAGATCCAGAAGTTATGCTTTGTGAAGGAGCAGTTGAACTGGAAACAAAAGTCGTCTAAAGGGGTGCTCCTGAACTGGTTGCTATAGAAGAGGCATTGTAAATCGAAGGATTTTGTTCATACGTTCCTTTCTGCGACCTGTATTTCATCCTAAGTTCCTCCTCTCTTAATTTCAGGATGAAATCATTTATATCTAACATTACCAAAATACTGTTCTGTCTTAGGTTAGATACAAATGAATCCCACTTCTCTAGTAACCCATCAGCCAAACTGGAAACCTTATCTTCCATCGATGTTTTAACTCCATGAATATGTAGCTCACTCATGAGATGATGGAACTTGTCGATTACATCATCTAGACTTTCCTTACCTATTGAAGAGAAGTTGTCAAACTCCTTTTTCAATGCTTTTGCCTTTATAGCTTTTAACAAAGCATTCCCGTCATATCATTTTTCCAAGGCTATCCAAAGTTTCTTAGCCTTTTATTCTCCGAGAATTGATGGAATATATCCTTCGGTATAGACTAAGTTAACAGGGCGTACATTTTCTTCTCTGTGTTATATTTTGCCTTCTACATGTCATTATGTTGGATCTTGTATGCCCAAGACACATACAAGATTGATGTGGTTAGTACGTTATGATCCAAGTCGGGTCATACCTAATAACAAGCTAAACAAACACCAATATATGTTTATTTGTTGATGAGATCATACAAATAAATATTGACACCAATTTAGAAAATGGGTTTTCTAAAACCTTGCTTTTGTAAAAGAACAACATTATGTGGATAATTTGTTCAAGAAAAATTGTTTGTTTCATTATTTAAGTTGGTTAAATAATAACAACCAAAGTGTGTTATTGTTATAAAATTAAAAGAGGTTTTAATTTTATAAAAATTAAGGGCTAAGAGTGTAACATTTTATAAAAACTAAAATGGGGGGAACTCATTTTAAAGGCTATGTTTTGGCCGCCCAAAGTGTGCCTAGGGACTCACTTTTTTAGTCTTGGTCCAAGCACTCTTTCACCACTCTTGCACTCTTCTTTCATTACACACTTCTCTCTAACCAACTCAAGCAAAAACTCTCTCAAAGTGTGGCTGAAAATTCGGATTTTTCATGAAGAAAGGCTGAAAATTTCGGATTATTGAGGAGCTACAAGGAGAGTTCTTTGGTGTTGACCTCCCTAACTAGCTAGGTGTTTGGAAGAGCATGTGGGTATCACTACTTGAGGCCTCCTCCTTTGAAGGCTAGACACATTCAAGAACATCATCACCTACTTCTTTTTCATCTACAACATCTTGTTCTAGAAAGGTTGATTCTATGAACACCCTCTGGTTGTTTTGTTATGTTTGATAGCATATTATTTCACATACATTTTGATCCTTATTCTTGGGTTTTGTTTATGTTTTAAAGTGGTAAAATTTTCAGATTGGTAAGCATATGTTAAAACATATATTCTGCTGCGTTTTTATAGTTTAAATGGTTAAACTAGTTAGTTTTACATGTGACAAAACGCGACAATGGCATCTAGAACCAGTTATGTGGAATATGTGCTTCAAAAGGTCTTAAAAACTTAGTTTTCATAGACTTTTTCAACCCATTACGGGCTGTTTTATTGTGGATATATGAATCCCTTATGTTTCAAGGTTTATTATTGCATGCTTTAGTGTAAACCTTGAAAGATTTACATCAAATGGTTGATTGTGTTGTTTGGACAAACCATAAAGTTTTAGTATATGTTGGCTGAAACTTTAGGGCTGAAATAAGGGGTTCATTGTTGTTCTTGGATGTTGAATATGTTTCTCATTATGGTGCATAACATAGCCTTGGCCTTATGTGTTTGGTTTTGGTTGATTGTTTTATGTTACGTTGGTTTAGATTCTTGTAAGGGTTGTAGTTTTGTGTTTTGTTTTTTGGGTTGTAATTTGTTTATTCATTTGGTTATGTAATAAATAGATTAGGTGCATTTCTTTTATTAGAAAAATTGTATTAGGATATGATTTTTGTAAAAGAAGATGCACAAGATGAAGACTCAAAGAAAGACACAAAAGACATGGAAACTGCCTCAGATGAATGGGGTTGCTGAACGGAAGAACAACAGCTTGATAGAGACGGCACAGACTATGCTTGCAGACTCGAAACTGCCTATTCAATTTTGGAATGAAGCAGTGGCAAATGCGTGTTATAC
>BJCM01273185.1:0-10834 GCA_018326385.1 Flaveria bidentis | reverse complement strand
AGGCATACAACAACAATTGAGAGTCCTGCGAGTCTAAAGAACCTAAACACAATGTTGAACTGCAAGAATCGACTTAGATTCAGGATAAATGTGTCAAACAGAGAAGTATGCGACTGGTCACTCCGAATGAACTTCAATCGCACAATTGAACTGGGTGAATGACTCAGTCGGCCGAATGAACGAGGCATATATGCTCAGTCGCCCGACTGAACTCAGGCGCAGGCTCAATCGCCCGACTGAACTCAGTCGCATACTAAGTCGCCTGATTGAAGTCAGTCGCATACTAAATCAACCGACAGAACTCAGTCGTATGGTTAATTGCACGATTGAACCAAACTGATCTCAAACAGTTTAAGTTTCAATGGTTTCTGTTATGTGTAGATCTAATGTTTATGTGTCTTGTGTTACAGAATCATGGTAGATAGGTGGATCATCAACACCAAGCACAACCATTTGTGCTCACTTGGATGCGACCACTCCGAATGCTGCCGAGTTTGCTGGTATTATTGCATTTCTGAAGAGATCGAGGATCTATAGAGCGATATCTACACCGTGCACATCCTATCGGTCTATACAGCAGGCCTTCTGGGAAGGTGCATCCGTTGACCGATCGACTGAGCCCTACTGTATACTTAGCACCATTTTTGGCCAGGATATTGAGGTCATAGCAGCCGACCTTAGACGCGTATTGGATTTGGGAGATGATGCTACCTACCCAACCAGGCTACATCCACTTACCGTAAGGGGATGCTTTCTATGGATGAGGTACTCTGGGGACATCAATGCAGGTGTGCTAAATAAAAGCAACATGTGTCCCCAGTTCAAGTACCTAGCTCATGTCATTCTGAAGTGCATTGCGTCACGAAGGGGTGGATTTGATGATCTATCTGACTAAATCCAGAATGCCTACGTGGCACTGGTGTTGAATCACCCCTTCAGCTTCTCCAACATGATTTTCTCCTACTTGATCGAGAACTTAGAGGCCAAAGGCAAGGAAGGCCTCTAAATGTACCCGAGATTCCTACAGATGATCAATGACGAGAAGCTTCCTTCGCTGCCTAAGGAGAGTCATGATGTTGTCTCTCTCGAGATCATGGATGACACCACTCTTGGAAGAATGAAGGTTTATAGGGACAAGCAGGTAAAGCCCCCTGTAAAGAGATTGTTTGGGCACTTGGGCAGAGAAGACTATGTGGGCCAGCTCGGTGAAAGTGATGCTGATCAGGGAGGGGATGGTCAGGGTGGACTCGAACCAACTCCTATTCACCCTGATTTCCATATGGAGGAGGAGGAGGAGTCTGATGAAGAGCCTCTGGTGCGAACGGTGGGAAGCCGGGTCATGGCCATAGAGAAAGGTCTTGAGGCAGTTGGAGGACGCTAGGGTGCGTTTGGGGAGGCTACTACTGATCCATCATACAACCCAGACCAGCCCAGTAGCCAAGGGGGAGCCTCTGTGTCTAAAGGCTCGAGGAGGAAGAGAATGGCTCACCCCTATGGCAAGAAGGGGAAGAGGCTAAAGTTTACAGTGACCTCTACTGCTGCATCATCTACCACAACCACAACCACACCACCCATATCCACCACACCCTCCACCACTACCACCATACCACCCACCATCACTACCACACTACCTTCCACCACCACTACAGCCCATCCTTCACCACCCACTCATATACCACCACCCATATTCACCACTACCACCACCAGCCACCAAGCCGGACCATCATCCCACCCGACATTCCCCATAGGATCATCTCTACCTCCTATTGGGGTAGAGGAACAGCTGTCAGCACTCAACCGAATGGTGTTGAAGCTGTTGGCTGCTGATGAAGAGAAAGCTACCAAAATACTTCAGCTTGTGGAGCAAAACACTACCCAAGCACAGTAGATCTCACAACAGGCCCAGCTGATTGATTCCTAGGGTCAGCAAATTTCCTAACTCCAGGAGCATAATGTCCAATTATCAAAGAGTATAGAGGAGTTAGAGGCTGCTAACAAGACCATCATGCTAAAGCTCATGGGATCAAAAGATGAGCCTTTTAAGATTAGATAAGGTGATGATGATGATGGTGAAGATGAAGATGATGATAGTGATGATGAATAGACAAGGGAAAGGCAGAATGATGATGATGATGATGAAGGAGATGCAGCTGCATCTACCTTAGCTAAGGGTCAAGAGAGACGTACCAAGAGAAATCAAGACCAAGGAGCCTCATCTTCTGCCCCACCTACTGATGCGCCTGCTATTCAAGGCAAAAGTAATGATTAGACATTTATATACTTGAAAAACTTTTGTAATTGAATAGTGTATTAATATTATGTAATTAATGTTTATATATTGTTATCAAATGTTTGATAGTCTTGATTAATTACTAACAATTGATGTGTTACATGTTTAAATCAAGCAGATCAATCATCTCACCAAGATGAGTATGATGTTGCTCCCCTTCAGCAAATTTAGTCTCAACTCACAATGATTCTTGATTTGCAAGGGATCGTTTGAAGGTCAGTAAGCTATACACCTGAAGAAGAAGAAATCATTCATGACCTTACGGATGAGCAACTTGCTGAGATGTTCCGGCTCAATGCGGACGAGATTGTCAAGGACGCTGTGACTTTTGAAGTTACCGATAAGCTGAATGACATAGATGAGATCGAGATCGAGGACGTCACTACGGAGCACTATCCAGAGTATGATGACAGAGAGGGGAAATGTAGTCCCCAATCTGGGTGATACTCTTGTCAGTGATACGTTTGCAAAACTGGATCAGATGGAGCAAGAGTCCGAGAAGAATAAGGATCAAGACCAAGCCTCAGACGTAGATGTCAAAATAAAAAAGGCTGAATGGGCAGCTTGTGTTACAGAGATCTGAGCCTAACGCACTGCTCCAAAGCCGAGTGCCTACACCAAGCTCTACAAAGTGAAGAAGCATATGAAGGTATCAGGAAAGATTATAGCATGGCATATTTTTTAGATCTAAATGTCTATGCTTTCAAGAGAGAGAAGGGAATAGAGTACTTTTGATTCCCACATGATCTGAAAACTCTCCCTGGTTTTGAGCTCAACAAGCTGGCAAAACTAAAGTTGTTATATGCTAATCCAAAGAAAATGTCAGGCTGGTTTGAGGCTACATTGAAGAAAGAGTACCACACCAGATGGGTTAACTTCAGACCTCGACAACCAACGAGGTACATCAGATGGTTTGATGTTGATTCCATTACTGGAAAGCCGAAGATAGTGTTGAAGTGGAGTCCACCACACACAATGTCAAGAATCCCTCTAAGGGAAATGCCACAGGACTTCACTCCACACTTCAAGTGGTGGTACTATGATTGAAGAACAGGTGAAGCTATTATAGTTTTGCAAAAAAAGAGCAGAATGGATACTATTCGGGTATTTGACCCAATGTGGCTGACTAACTTTTCTGCTGATGATGTATACAGATTGTACAAGTGGCCACTGTTTTATGATTTGCAAGACATTGTACAAGCCCTCTAGTTCCAAACCGTTATAAGACTATGTTTCGCGTTTGAGATAAACGTCGAAGTTACAAGAGATGAGAAGTACAAGAAGTTTGATGAGTTGATGAAGAATGTTAGACAATGATGTAAACTAGGTTCAAGGGGGAGTTTGTAAATATATGTGTACCTAGTTTAGGAGCTGAATGTAAAATGTCTTCCGTGTCTTTTGTATATATAATTGAATGGGTATGAATGAAATAAGATATGTTATTGATGCTAATAATGTTTAATATTTCATTGTTTATTGTGTGATAACACATATTGAACTAACTATATAGGTTTGTGGTTGTTTACATAGTTCTTAGTCTATAATGATTGAGAAACGTGTTTAAACTTAATCATGTGAAGTTCTCATGCGAATGGACCATGCTAATGGACCATACGCATGAATACTTCAAGCTAATGGATCAGTCGCACGACTAAACAAGAAGCCTGGATCAGTCGCACGATTGTGACATAAGATTGACTCAGTCGCACGACTGGACCTTCAGTCGTGCGGATGGATCAACCGCATGCTTCAGTCACACGACTGAACCATGCGAATGGTTCAGTCGTACGAATGGAAAACCCTAACCTATAAATACCACTTAATTCGTGGAAAAACGGGACAATTCGAATACCTATGAACATAATCGTACCCTAGCCGTCCAGAGACTCAAGAACACTTGTTCCAAGTTCACAGATCGTAGTTAATCATCTTGCAATCGTTCTTAACATTTTGATTCATTATTATATCGATTGTACTTGCGTTCTCACTGATTGGATTGCCAATCAAATAGGATTCTGCACTATTTGGTTTGGTATACATGTAAATCAGTTAGTACTCCGTACCTAAATGGTCCTAACAAAAGGACCCTTTTGTGAGTTGTCATGGTAGCATATGACATGATGTTAGGGTTCTATGTTATCCCTTTCAACCACATGCAGGGCTGAACCCATTTGATTGTTGGAGTTGCCAGATGAACCTTGCATGTTTATCTCCATCTGGTAGCCACTAAGAATCCCATATAACTCTATCAGAGTGAGAGTTTTGAGATTTTCAAAGCTCTTGATCACCACACAGTAGTGTGTACACTGCCTAGGAAGTGAGGACATGAATTTCTTTACAATGTCCCTGTTCACAAGGGTATCCACAATCATAACATACCTGAAGTATTGTTGAGTCATGGTTTCACCTGTTTTGAAGGTGAAGTTTTCAAACTGCTACTTCAGGAGATCCTTCTTGTTCTCCTTAGCTTCAAAGGAACCCTCATACATCAGCTTCAATGCATCCCACAGCTGTTTAGCTGTTTTGCATTCTTGAAACCTCTATATACAGAGTTTGGAAGAGCAGTCTGAAGGGCTGTCATGGCTTATCTATCAATCTCTACTCTCTTCCTGTCTTCATCAGAGTAGTTTGCCAGAGCCTTGGGGATCATACCAGCACCAGTAGAGACCTGATGAATCCTTCCATTCTCAAGCACGAGATATCAAAGTCATCAAGAATGATCAGTGGGGACTTGTTCATGGTTCTAGTTTCCATATCAGTCTTTGAAATGGTTGCCATTTGAAAAGTTGAGTATTGTGTGTGTGAGGGATCTTAAGTGTGTTTGAGATCTTAAGACCGGTGAAGGGGGGCCGCTTACAACACAACAACACAAAGAGGAGAATAACTAAACTTTATCAAACAGTGAACTGAATTAACCACAAGTAAAGACACTAAGAACTCAAGTAATTAAGAGACAAAACACAAGAGCAAACTACACAAGAGTATGGTTTTTAAGATTGTAGTATATTGCTTTCTCAATGTTCTATTACAAGTGTTACAAAACATAAAAGAAAAAGACAACAACATGAGATACTTATACTACATCCTACGGCCGACCATACTATGAAAGCCAGCTGGATACACTTGACTAGACAAAACAAAATCAATTATAAAGTCAAAAGAAGATTGTCTTTTGACTAGTGACTATGACATGCCATAGCTCACATCCTTATCTATTACAAAAAGAATAAAGTACATAAAGTAGAAAGTTACAGACTCAAGACCTCAATGTACAGTTACCAAAAGCATAGACCTTTTCACCAAATCATGTAAGTTGGTGACTTTATAGAGTTGCAGCAGAAAGGGGTCCAGCGTTATGGAAAAGTACATCAGATAAAGCATGTTACTAAAAGTGTTCGGAAGAAATCTTTCTTCAAGAGTTGAGCTTCGGAAGACTTTGTCTCTGAAGCTTCGAAAGACTTCATCTTTGGCTTCGGAAGATATTGGTCTTGGCTTCGGAAGATTTTACACTTAGAGTATTTTTTGTAGCTTGTGTAAAACTTCCTAAGCATTCTTTTTCAATGCACTTGTGCAGCATGCAAGATAGACTTTGAATGTTTGGGTTGCATCGGCCTCTTCATATATTCTGTACAAAGTTTTTTCCTATAGAAAATTTATTTAACAAAATAGATGCTTAAGAAAATATTTTTTCTCACCGTAATGCTATTGGTAAAATTTATTTTACTCATAAAATAATATTATTTAAAAAGGGTCAACCGGTCAAGTACAAAGGTTAATAAAATTGTTAAACCATTTGATTCATATGTCGTTATAAAAAATAGAAAATTTTCTAAAACTTATGTTCCTTTTTTCAATTAACTAAGACTTTGTTTTAAATCATTCTTTCACGTAGAAAAGTTGAATTTTTTTCACTATAATATTGTTTCAATCACACAAAATTAGACACATTTCTTTTTTTATCTTTTTAAATATATATATTTTATGAAAATATGTTTAAGTTGCTTAAAGGATGTCCTAAGAATAACTATTTTTAATAAAAAGTGCATTCTTTAAAAATATTTAAATATCATGATGAAACAAAAAAAAGTTAGCGGTTTTTTTATTTTCAAACTATAAATGTAATTCTCAATCTATACTTATTAATAAAATAATATCTTTAGTGCCACTTGTTATTTTCTTAAGCCTCCATTTATTTGATTTCTCGCCTAAAAATATATTTATCATTATTTTTAGTCATAGTTCATTTGAATAAAATTAACTATTGTTATAATTATATATGAAGTTTTTTTCTTAAATAGTGTACATAGAAAAATTATTTTCAAAAATATATGTTTAAAGAAATGTTTCTTTTTCTCACTATAATACTATTGATGAAATTTATTTTACTTTAAAATAATATTAAGGGTCAATTACAAAGGTTAATAAAATTGTTAAATCATTTAGTTCATATGTCATAATTAAAAACATAAAAATTTTCTAAAACTTATGTTTTTTTAATTAACTAAGACTTAGTTTTAAATTGTTCTTTCATGTAGAAAAGTTCAACTTTTTCACTATAATATTGCTTCAATTTCACACAAAATTCGACACATTTCTTTTTTATCTTTTTAAACACATATATTTTTTGAAAATATTTTTAAGTAGCTTAAAAGATATACTAAGAATAACTATTTTTAATAAAAAGTGCATTCTTTAAAAATGTTTAATATAAACATCATGATGAAACAAAAAAACGTTAATGGATTGTTATTTTATTAATCGAACTATTAATGTAATCTTCAATCTATACTTATTAATATCTTTAATATCTTTAGTGGCACGTGTCCTTTTTTAGGCCTCCATTTATTTGATTTCTCACCTAAATATGTATCTATCATTATTCTTAATCATAGTTCATTTGAATAAAATCAATTATTCTTATAATTATAAGTGAAGTTTTTTTTCCTTAAATAGTATATAGAAAAATTATTTTCGAAAATAAATGTTTAAAGAATTGTTTCTTTTTCTCACTAAATACTATTGATGAAATTTTTTAAAAATGTTTTTAAGTAGCTTAAAAGATGTAACAAGAAAAATAATTTTTAATAAAAGCGCATTCATTAAATATTTTTAATATAAATATCATGATGAAACAAAAAAAAGTTAATGGTTTATTTTTTTATTTTTCGAATTATAAATGTAATTCTCAATTATCGAAGGCATGTATGTTGCTACTATACTCTGAACAACAATTAAGAGAGAAACGAGACTCGCTAAAAACGAGTCACAATTAAACAAGCTCGAACTCATTTTATGACTCATTTAATAAATGATTTTGAGCCCGAGCTTCATACGTCGAGAACGAGTCGCTCGCAAGACGAAACTAGCGTTGTAAGTATATAATGTTTATTTTATTTTTTATATATATACTTATATAATGATTATTACTATATATAAATTAATATTTAAAATAGTTATATAATATATATCATTATTTTAAGAAGTTACATAAACTATTTAGTTTTTAAAAATGATCTTTTATATATAAGAATATGTATTCTATAAAGAGGCATTAAAAATAGTGATGACATATGCTAAACGTTAATGAAAAGATTTTAATAAAATCTTTATAAAAAAGCTATAAAACATTTTTCAAAATATGACAAATGCTAAATTAGTTTTTATTTTTATTGAAGCTTTATCTTTTTAAATTTACTTAAATAACATTATTAAAACAGAAATAATTTTTCCAATTATATTTTAAATAAGAAAAATTATCTTTCCACTAAAAACCCATTTTGGTAAATAATTTTGAAAACACTCATTTTGTTAAATTATTTTTAGACCAACACTTCATTGAAAAAACCTCTTTACAAAAGGCATTTATGATAGTGTCGCACACTCGAAATCCACGTGCGGAGTTTTATCGCGAGGTGTATAAACAAAGAAGGATCACAATCACTAGTTACTCAGAATGACACTATATGTCATATTTAAAATAAAACCAACTAAAGTTTAAACTTTAAAACCATGTGGAAGCGTTTTAAAAAACAAACAAACCCAAAGTATGTAAATGTAAATATTTGGCAAAACACGCGCCAACCTAATATTTGAAACTCATAAATTAAAACCTAGAGTTATGTCTTTAATATAAAGTCTTAGGATGCATGCTTGACCTGTGTTATGCTCCTAATGGCAAGAAGAGTTAACAACCTGAGAATAGCATACTAAAATGTAAACACAATGGTTTGTGAGTTCAAGAGTTTGTGTTTTACATAACAAGAACATTTGCATAACATAAGAAGTGCATTCAAATAGATAGCTAGTCTATATTCACAAGTATTAACAATAGTGATTTCACGATCAAAGCTGACTGTATTGTGTTTGTTGCCTCCTATCACGACTTACCAAGTCGTGATGATGTTTGTGTCTAGGACAATATTTCACCCGTTTGACCTCGAGTCTCACAGGTGGGGCTCGTTAGACCTAGTAGTACTACCCAAGATTTTTCGCTAGTTACCATTATTAACGATCCGAAAGTGTGAGGAATTTCAAGGTATTAAGCATTATGTTAAAACATACACAACTTATAATAATAAAATAGCGTTTGAGTACAAGTATGCTACCTCCCCAGAAGAAGGTTTATAAAATAGAGAGACATGAACTCACCTGGTGTGTAAAGATAATGACTAAAGAGAACTGGTGATTGGTGGAAAGACAACCCTTCAAAGGTTACCTAGAACACACAAGTACATAAGTACGTGTACACAAAAAAACTTAATAATCCTAGGTGAACCTAGTTGACCCATTTGACTTGTTGGTGACATATTAGTTGAAGTATCGTTTTATCATGTATATCAACTTAACATACAAGAATATCATACAAATTATCCACATGTATCACATCATCCACCCAAGTTCTACCTAGGTCATCATACAACATTAGAACATCATACACTCATGCAAATATCAAACAACCAACATATTCAACACAAATATATATATATATATATATATATATCACAACTATTTGTTCATACGTGAAGTCAAATCATGCACTACATGCCATGCGAAGCCATTCACGACTTCACATCCTAAACCCTACCAATCTTACTAAGTAAGGGCCTCAGATTCGCATGCGTGTATGGCAATCATACTCACATTACCCACATACACAATGACAATCAATTCCAATCCCAATCATGATCTCCTAATCACTAACTACCATTCATCACCATGTATGATCACCAAACCTAAATTGTTAGATCTAGGATCAATAGATCTAGTCCATTTTGTATAGGCTTAGAACTTGAATAAATGTTTGTAATGAATATTTGTAATTCATTATTATGTATGCATAAAATGTATAGATTACCCCATATATGTGTGTTGATTTATGTATGTTTGCAGGGAAAACATTATAATTAGTATAATTCATCAAGTGTAAGAAACATCTACGGATGAACATTTTGTTCTTTCGTAGATATGTTTCTTACAAGTAAAATACATCCGAAGATCTTCTGCGGATGAACAACCAGCTCTGAGGATGGAAGAACAAGATTGCTTCGGAAGAACAATGTACCCTCGGAAGAACAAGTTTTCTGCAGAAGAAAAAATATCTACGGAAGACAATATTCCTGCGGAGTCCAAACACTTGTATTTAAATAATACAAGTGTTACAAGTCAACAAGTCAACAAGGCAGTTTTATGAATCCCAAGAGATCCGATGATTCCTTAACAGAAACAATTCCAAATCCCAAGAGATCCGATGTTTCCTAAACTGAAACATTATTGTCTATAAATATGGATCTTAGGTTTCAAATTGTGACGACGACTTCGACGGCAAACATCCAAGCAACAATACAACATCCAAACATCACATCAAATCACACAATCCAAAACCCTAGCAGTCGTCACATCATCAACCATTCAAATCAATATCATTCTATCATTCATCGTTTATTTGTAATCATTAACTAGTTTTAATGAAATACCTTTGAATTGAATCTTTGTCTGATTATTAATTGTGTTCTATTCATTGCGTTCAACTTAAGTATTTGTAAAGATTAATGAAGAGGTTGATGCAACCTAAACATCCAATGTCTATCCTGCATGTTGCACAAGTGCATTGAAGAAGAATGCTTAGGAAGTTTTACACATGCAACAGAAAATACTCTAAGTGTGAAATCTTCCGAAGCCAAGACCGATATCTTCCGAAGCCAGATATGAACTCTTTTGAAGCCTCAGAGACAAAGTCTTTCGAAGCTTCAACTCATGAAGATAGATTTCTTTCGAAGACTTTTAATACATGCTTTATCTGATGTACTTTTCCATAAAGCTAGACACCTTTCTGCTGCACCTTTGTAAGGTCACCAACTTACATGAGTTGGTGAAAAGGTCCATGCTTTTGGTAACTGTACATTGAGGTCTTGAGTCTGTAACTTTCTACTTCATGTACTTTATCCTTTTTGTAATAGATAAGGATGTGAGCTATGGCATGTCATAGTCACAAGTCAAAAGGCAATCTGCCTTTTGACTCTACAATTGATTTTGTTTGTGTCTAGT
>BJCM01273179.1:1520-20070 GCA_018326385.1 Flaveria bidentis | reverse complement strand
AGACGTTTGGGGCACACAAACTTCAAAAACATGAACAAATTGGTCAAAGGAAACCATGTCATTGGTCTTCCTCAAAAAGAATTTCATTTTGTTGATCACTGTTCAGCGTGCCTCAAGGGAAAACAACACAAATCTTCTCACAAAACCAAGCTGGTGAACACAAACAATACTCCATTGAAGTTACTTCACATGGATCTATTTGGACCAACTCATGTCATGAGTATTGGAAAGAAACAACATTGTTTAGTGATCATTGATGACTTTTCACGATTCACATAGGTTTTCTTCTTACTTCATAAAAATGAGGCATCCCAAATCATACAAGAATTTATCACCAAAATTGAAAATCAACTTGATCTTAAGGTCAAAATAATCAGAAGTGATAATGGTACTGAATTTAAAAATGAATGTATGAGTTCTTTTTGTGCAACCAAAGGCATTGCTAATTAATTCAGTGCAACTAGAACTCCTTAACAAAATAAGGTAGTTGAAAGGAGGAATAGAACACTGATTGAAGCAACAAGAACGATGCTAGCTGATGCTAAACTGCCAATCACCTTCTGGGCAGAGGCAGTTAATACATCGTGCTTTGTACAAAATCAAACTCTACTTGTTAAAGAAAACAACATGACTCCTTATGAACTGCTCTTTCATAGAAAACCATTCATTGGATTTCTTAAATCATTTGGTAGTCATGTATCAATATTAAACACCCGAGACTATTTAGGAAAGTTTTCATCTAAGTCTGATGAAGGATTCTTTATAGGTTATTTTTCTGTTTCAAAGGCTTACAGAGTGTTTAATCCTAGATTAAACATTAATGATGAATCAACAAATGTTCAATTCAAGGAACATTCGTTTCCCAAATCTACAAATGGTCCCGACTGGTTGTTTGATATTGACTTATTTATAAAATCATTTGATCAATTTCACTTGTCTGATGCAGGAAATCTATATTCAAGTGACACTTCGTCAGCTGTAGAAAGAAGAAATGACTTTCCATTGATTCCTCCTACATCTGCTGAATGCATGAATGAAGATGTTCCTCTTCAAGCTGATCCCATTAGACAACCATCACAAAACCTTAGTTTTTCAACTGAAGGAAGTCCAAGCCTGGTACTATCACACTCAGATGATCTGTCAACTGAGATCAGAAATCAAAAACAAGCTACTCCTCCAGCTGAAATGTGACATCCGTCACCTTAAGGTCCGTCAATTAACGTGATTTTCCATTAACTCTTCTTTGATCATTCATTCCTCACCTTTATTAACTCCTTGTGTGGATATCATACTTGCGTTATCATCCTTATGCTTGTGCTTTCATCGTGAACGTGTGCTATGCTTAAAACTCTTACAAATTTCCATCATTGTTATCACTAAATTTATGTCGTTTTCAAATAATATTATTGGCATTAATAAAACCATTTTTAAGTTACCAATTATCATTAAATATAATTTTATCCCCATTTTTCCAGCCATTCTTCATTCTTCTTCACTTCTTCTTCTCCATTCTTCTTCACTTCACACCTTCTTCTTCTTTGCACCAAAACCGCCTCGTTTCGTCTCGTTTTTTTCATATAGACTTCATCTACAACCTAGTATACTCCATCCTTGCAGGTAGACGACCTTGGTTGTCTCTTTCTTGCTCATTTTACTACTGTCCATTTCTAGGGTTTCGGGTGTTCGGGTTCAACCCGAACACAAGAGGTCGTGTGGGTGCGTGTGATGTCTTTTTGTGTGTGCTTCTTGTTTTGTGTGTGTTTATAGTGTGTTTTTGGAAGTCCTCATTGTGTAAAACTCGTGCTCGAGGCAGCCGAAGACTGCTCTGCACTTCAGCAGTCGCGAACCCGCAGTTCAGGCGACTGGGTCTGTCATGCGATTGAGTCGTGCGACTGGGTGAGTCGTGTGACTGAGTCATGCGACTGTGTCATTCGGGTGACTGAGTTGTGTGACTGGGGATGTCATGCGACTGAGTCGTGCGATCAAATGAATGTGTGCGATTGAGTCAATGCGGATGAATGATGTGTGCGATTGAGTCAATTCGGATGAATGTTAAGTGCGATTGAGTCATGCGACCGAACGAATGTATGCGATTGTGCGTGTATCGCACGACTGAAGGCCAATCGTACGAATGAAGGTTCAGTCGTACGAATGAAGCTGATTCGTACTAATGAAGGTTGATTCGTGCGTATGGAGGTTAAGTCGTGCGATTGGGTGTTGTATGGTACGACTGAATGCCAGTCGCGCGAATGAAGGCTCAATCGTACGAATGAAGCTGATTCGTACGAATGAGGGTTGATTCGTGCGAATGGAGTGTTGAGTTGTGCGTCTGATTTGTTATGCGATTGGAGTTGCTGTGTGTGAATCCCTTCTGTTTGACGTGTGATGTTGTGGTAACATTAATACTATTGTCATTGCTTGACCACAAAGATTAAAGTCAACGCTATCAACATGCAAATACTATTCCAAATTAAATCAATCTAATATTTTACAATTTTCAACAACCCATTTGGGACTACAAATATTTAACAAGTACTTTCTCTTATGACAATGGGATCTTTACACAAATATCATCAGTAATGACGACTACTTCTAGTACTTGGATCTACATAAGCTCTGATATGTGTGTCCACTTGTGTGTGTTATCCACGACCGACCCGATACAACTCGAACCGACTGAACGTTACTATATGCTTTATACATATCATTAATGCTTAACAATAACTGTTAATAGGTGTTTGACTATTCATTACATACAACTGTTGGGAACTTTGATCATTCATACTTACCACTTAACAAGTGAGTTTCGTGGCCCCTTTTTATGCTTATACAACTTTTCAATCATTTACAAACTTGGGGGAAAAGTATGCTCACCCATTTTTCATGCTGTACAACATACATACAATTTACATACTTGGAATCAACGTGCTACTGTTTTGTGAGTACTTATCTGATACATGCTTGAGTCTGATGTGTGGTTCTTTCTTACAACCATTTAATTCCAGTGTGGAACCAACGGATAGGTATTGGTAGTACTACTGGGTTGACACCCCCACCCTTGTTTGTTGGTATACTAGTTAGTACCAACAGTCGCCAGGAACGGGCCTTGGGTGAATATATTCCAACAAGATTCTTCGTGTACGTCGTTAGGTTTGGTTGTAAAGCTCAAGTCATGTGATTTTGCTTACTTATAACTGTATTCACAGTATTCCGCAACAAACATTATACAACATAAATTACTTATTTACAATTTAAACCTGCGAGCTCACCAACAATTTTGTTGACCATATTGAGCATATCTTTTCAGGTGATAATGCTATTTGAAGATCTAGGTGTGCTGCCTTAGTGGAGACCCTAGGATGTATTTTTGAGACTAAACATACATTTTGAAAACATTTGTTGTAGTCTGCTTGTAAACAACGATGTTCTTTTGATACTTGTTCCCGGGTTGTGGGAAGTACATTACAATGTTATCATCTTTGTTTATGTGAATCATTGAACATGTTTGTGCTTATGGCTATGTTGTCGTGAATATTAACTAAACACGACACAAGTCCCCTTGTTGTCGGGTGCCGTCATGACACGCTTGTCATCATTTCTTATATTGCATCTTAAATACTTACCATGTGTTATGACAATCCCGTCTCGTTACATCCCCGTGTTTCCGCTCTTAGCGGGGGTGTGACAGACGGTTTCAGATCAAATGAGTTAAAGCTTTAAACAAAGTTTCAGTTTCAAGAACAACACCATAACCGTCGAATAAACGCAACTAAAACGGGTCTTTGGGTTCGAAATAAGTTCACGAGCGGTTTGATATACTTTAATTGTGTTTTAATCAAACGTTTGGAGTGTGTGAGGTTCGACGGAGCTCCGCCGGAGAAGGTGGTTGGAGACAAGGTCGACGGTGGGGTTGTTTTGGGTTGGTTATTAGTAATTTACAAATAGGCCCCTGAAGTTTATAAAACTTAACATTCAAGGTAAATAGTTTATAAGTTAAGTTTTTAAATTTATAATTTAAGCCTTAATCTTTTAAAAGTCTAATTTAAAATAATCCAAATTACTTACAAAAATTTTATAAATGTATAAGCTTGTTCAACTTTGAGATTTAGTTCTTTATTTTAAGTTAGTAGTTGAAACTCGTGAATGACATTTAAAGATTCATAAATTTATGAAACTTTATTTTATAACTTATAAAAATTATTATAAATTGTTATTTGAATTTTTTTATAGGTGGAAATTAAATAAAACCTTTATTAGTAATTGGTTAAATTGTACATTTGATGTATTTGATCCATTAAAATTATTAAAATAATTTAATAATGGAAGTTCACAATAGGTTAGGGTTTGGGTTTAAACTTTGAAAATGACGGATGTTACATTTCACACATAGTTAACTTGAAAACTTAATGGACATCCACTTGAAAGAGTACTCGTGTTACGGTTTGACAAAAAAAGTTAGAAAATTGATGTAATTTTTCACAAGTTGGAAACAACTCCGTAATATGGCATACCACAAGGACCTATAACGTAGTTAACTCAAAACTTTAGTTTTATGTGTAAACTCAAAACTTTAACTTTATGTTTGATTTTTTAGGACAAATGTTGATGTTTAGACCCGCTAGGTAGAAGCCTTGCTTTTTATAATGGAGGTTCTAGGTTCAAACTCAGGTATTATATAAAATTATTTGTATTAGTTTATAAGTAGGGTATATTTGTCGTTTAAAAGAATATTAATCTTTAGAAGATTGATTGTGAAGTTTATGCGGAAAGGAGGGAATGTCTAAAAGAATTTCTTTGATTGTGAAGTTTATGCGGAAAGGAGGGAATGTCTAAAAGAATTTCAAGGATGTTATGGAAATTAATTTGTAAAATGTGTAAGTCTTCCATGTGACCTCCGAGTAGTAATGAGCCAGAGTCTTACGTAGCGTTTGGTACCCAGGATTGAGAAACGGAATGAAATGAACCATTGAGGGTAAATGAATAAATACATGTTTGGTTGGTGAAGATAATAAAATGAACCATTACATAGTTGATTTCATTCCCTCAAGTTCATTCCGTCCACCCCCCCTCTTTTTTCATTTCATCCATTTGTCCATCATTAGTCACCAACACCACCCATTCACCCACCACGACAACCACCACTGACCACCAAGATCGTTTGTCACCGGCAACCACCACCGGCCACTGCCGTCCCTGCCAACCATAGGCCACCCCATCCCCGCCAACCACCGGTCGTCGCAACCGGCCACCCGTAGGGCCACCTAGTACTAGCCACTAGCGACGCCACCAGGAACCACCACCGGCCACCCCCGCGCGCCAAAATTCGCTGTCGGCCACCACGATCGCCGCTGGGAACCACTGCCGCCAGAAATCTCCATCGGCCACGCCCGCGCGCCGGACATCACCACTGACCACCATCGTCGCCGGAAACCACTGTTGCTAGAAACCCCCACTGGCCACCACCTGCCATCACCATTATAACTACTTTTACATTTTATTGTTTTATTTTTTTATAGTAATGATTCACTGATTCCTAAAGGGTAATCAAACAAGACAATAAAATGTAATGATTAATTTCATCATCTCATCCATTACATTCTCTTATTTATTTCATTCATTCGTCTATTACATTACCCCATACCAAAAAAACTCTTAATTTTAACCAAAATGTGATCACAAAGTACTTTTATGTACTTAGTTATGGAATTCATCTAATATTCTTTTGTATATTTATACTATATATAAAGTATAATTGAGTGATATTTTAGTATAATATAAAATTAAAGACAATTATTTTACTGAATGCATAATATACAGTCACTTTTGAGGATAAAATATTATTTTAATATTATTTACAAATTACCTCTTACAATTAGTTGTATAATAATTATACACTTACTGTAACTTACATAAAGTTTTACATTATATACCCACAAACCAAAAAAAACTTAATTTGTTTTAAGATTTCAGTTTTATTTTTTACTTTTTAAAAACTTTTTGAGACTACAGTTTGTAACCTGTGTATTTTTTAAACATTTTGTTGTAAATTTTTTGCTTAACCAATATGTATTTTGTAAGGTACAATAAGTTATTGCGTAAATATACAAGTCGTCATGCAAAACTCATTTATTTGGTATTTTAAATTTTAGCTTAGAATATACTTTTGTAAAATTACTATAAGAATAATAAAAAATAAAAACACGTGTAGGATGTAAAATATCACCCATATGTATGAGCACCCTTCTGATAACAAATTGACAAATTATTGTTTAGTGTTTCTTGATCTGTCTTAAAAAGAAAACAAATTGACAAATTATTGTTTAGAAGATTGGACCCTTTTGACCCTCGGTTTCACCCATTGCTTGAAACATTATTGTTTAGTGTTTCTTGTCTGTCTTAAAAAGAAAAACATCATAGTAAAATACAATTATTGGTGTTTATAAAAGTAGTTTATAAGTATAGATAAAAAATATTTTTTGATGAGATGATCTAATAATGAAATGACTTAACAACGCACCTTTCTATTGAGATATTGATATCTCAAGCAAAATTTTTTTTTGTTAAAAAAAGGGTTTCTTGAGACTCGAAATTGAAAAGAAAAAGAAAAGAATTATAACCCGCTATTAAATAAGTATTCTATTAAGTTAATTAAATGTTTAATTAGTGTTAATTTTATATAAAGGTTAGTTCTATCTGGTCACGCACGTGGCGCGTGTAGGCGACAGGGTTAATCAAGGCTTGTATATACCATTATAGCAATAGACAATGTTTCATATCAATGCCTAAGAACCGAATATATGTGGTTTAAGTTCATTAAATACAATTAAAACATAATAAATGTAATACAATCTTAGTAATCAAAAATTAATTACTTTAATAAAACTTTAGTAATAATCGGGATCGAAACCGGTACGCTTAGTTGCGGTTGCATAACAAGAAAAGGTTGCCAAGTCATGGCAACAAATGCTAGTTTCGCTATTCAATCATAGCCCTTTTATCATCTCTAATGAATAATGATTTATCTTCATCGAAATAGAAATAGCATCATCGAAACACCATACAACATGCAAGTCTGATCTTACAATAACATCTCAAATGAAGTAGAACCCATCGTTACCGAATATCTAGTGCAATAGGGAACATAAACACTACCACTACACCACCATCCGTGATAAATAACGAAGAGATGAAGATACATATAGTGCATGAGTGAGTGGTACCATATATATCACAAATAGTAACCCATACATAACTGTTCATCTCGTAATAAATTAATATAGAGATAATTAGTTAAGACAATCATACGAGATGCTATTATCATATTCCACCAATGCATAGATCAATATTGAAACTCACTCAACAAATCACTCAATGTTTTAATTTGAAGATCACGCAAGTGATGATACGGATATCAATCAAATTCGATGTTGATAGAATACCCAAAACTCAAGACATTTGGAACGGGTATAAGATCAGGTACCCAGGTATAGCACCGGATATGGAATTAATTTTGCTTCGCGAGTATGGGATTGATCGTCCGTGACCCAATTACCAGATTAAGAATACACGTTTACCCAATTACATACCGAAGTTATTTTATTTTTTATTTTTTAATTCAATAATTAGATTATATATAATTATATTTTTATATTTTTTTATAGTTTGTATCTTTTACTTAGTAATTATGTGTTGAATATGATCTATTAAGCTTCATTGTTACCTTAGATAGTATCTTTCAATATTATAATACAACTTGATATTTTTACCTAAAATTAAAAAGTAGTAGTAATGGAACATCAACAAATATATATATATATATATATATATATATATGCAGGGTCGACCAACAAAAATATTGTTTAGTATTATTTGTAAATGTAGCTTTGATATGTTAATTTCAATATATGCACGATGAGAAATTTTTATAACTTAACGGGTATATCTGATTACGTACTGTTATGTTTGGTATCCAAACCTTTGTTAGCCAAACCACACGAGATTTGCGAAACTGTGATTCACAATACAATAATCTAATTTTGCGAAACTGCGAAACTGTGATTCACACGAGATTTCAATAATGTTATGTGATCACGTACACCGTCTTCAAAGAAGTTTTTGTCATATTTTAAAAGATGACAACAAAAAAAGTAATAAAGCAGAGTTTCTTATGTACTATGAGCATTTGTCATGACTCAACATAATATAAAGAGGTTCTTTGAATATACGGTACCAGAGCGTCTCAAATTCTTTTATTAAGTTAGTACCACGTGTATTACACGTGTTGAATGAAAAAATATTTAAATAATTATTAATAAAAATTAATGAATTATGAAATGCTCTTTTGATACGTACGAGTGATAAAAAAATGATATCATTTTTCAAACTTTTTTTTGTTATTTTAAAAAAATTAGTTTTTAAACAAATTGTTTCAAAACAAATCTCCTTTAAAAAAAACTTTTTTTAAAAAAGTATCACTTATACTAATAATCTTTATTATAACTTTGAAATATAATTATTTTTGTTTCATAATTAAGATTTAAAAGCCACATGTTTTAAAACATTTTTTGACTTTTAAAAGTTTGATATTTTTTTGAAACAATTTCTTATTTTATAAAAAAATATTTATTTACAAATTTTAATAGTAGAAAGATCTTTTTTTAATTTAATAAAAAAATATTTTTAATATAAAAAAATTAAATAATATCATTTGTAGTTAATGTGATAGTTAATGTTCAAACAATATTTACTTTTCAAATAAAATAATAAAGATACCGATAAATTGCCAACAAGTGTCTACAGACACACGTGTCTGAGTTTTTTTGACAAATACAAAGTGTTATAGAGGGAAATAGGTCGGGAAATCTTCTGAGTTTGTCTTCCTTTGGGGGTGATCATTACGACAAGCAATTTGCCGATATACCATCGCAAATTAGACACTCTTGCGTTTACGAAAGATGGGTTCACCAAGGCTTTTCAGAGCTTGTCTTGTTGACTTGCTGCTAGTGTCGGCTTTTGTTGGTATTGCGTCGTCATAAACCCTTTTAAACACTTGCAAGTATACCAAAAATTCCAACGAACATTAAGAAATGGTATTGATCGGTCATTTACATTCGATGCCCACGGTTGTCCTTCGTCCCCCACCCCAACACTGTTATCTTATACCTTTTCTTTAAGTGGTGTTAACTATAATGTTGTAATTGGTGATCTCGGAACTAAACACGAAAAAATAGGCTTGAAATCCTCATTTTTCTTCGTGGTAAAGGTGGCACAAAGTGCCTTGTTATAAATTCGTAATATCTTGAATTTTGCTTGATAACCCACTAACTCATGTCAAGACCCATTAAGCTTCAATATGTAAGTCAGTTTACACATGTACGAGGGCCCAAAATGACTTGATACGTCCCAATCCATTGTGTCTTCGTATAACATAAACTAATTCAATAAGGTATGTTAAGGCCGATATATATAAAATTAAATAACTAGCTCTAGTTGTTCGGTCGCTAATCACCAATAGATTTCATATGAGTTGACACACAATGGTAATTTCTCATCTTTAACCGACAGATTTCCAACATGATAAAGTAAAAACAAAAAACAAAAATAGCTACACGGATTACCAGCGGAATACCGTAAGTAATTTTTAAATAAAAAAATCAGACAAACCGCGTCATTTCACAAGCTCACGCCCCCTTTCCCATGCCTGTTGGCACAATCACGATGACCCTCTCATGTCTCCGGTCATGGACACCCGACATGGTGTTCCGTGGCCAATGACATGGCTACTCCCCTATCATGATGCATTACACATTTACTCACGATATGTATTATTTTTAAAGACTCATATATGTTACTCTTCAACTACTTGTTTCACCTCACACCAGTTTTTATATTGATAAATATGTTTCATTCAACTTTGTAAGTTTTGATTCAATTTTATTAGTTTTTTTTTTTTTTGGTATGTAAATGAAGATACAAGGGCTGCATTATGGATCATTAAAACTCACTTTAACACATAACATTTATATAGTGTTTTTGAAGTTTATGTAAATGAAGATACATGGCCATCGTTAAAAAGTATGTTAGACTAGCCGACTAACTCATTACTAGGACAAGGGCATTCGTCAAAACAACTACAAGCACATATACCATTACAACAATGTGGCATACCAACTCGACATATCATCTTGCAACCACCATCCGGATCACAAGGATCACCAACCCCATTTATGAAAGCGTCATCATTGTTTTCGGATAGCGCTTGCTGACTCGCTGACAATCCTTTCTCGACCAAACCACATGAGATTTGCCAACCTGCAAAACATAATTCGTTATTGTAAACACAACACAAAATAAAGGTAAATGACAGATGAGACAAAGCTTACTTGAAACAAAAAGATAGAGTAACACCAACGTCATGTTGAAAGACGATTTCACCATTTTTTTAATTAAAAGATCTGAATACAAAACCAAAACAAATAAGATTAATTCTTCAATTCTCTACCAAGATCACTTCTCTTACCTCAATATATATAGAGGTTCTGAAGAATTGTGGTATCAAAAAGCCTTCCAAATACTCCTATTAATGCTCATAATTGTATATTTGTTATGATTTGGTTTGGATATTCCTTTAATCTAAATGAGAATGTATTAATTAATGCTCATAAATTCTCCTAATAATGTTCCAAAAGTACTCATATTACTCCCAGTATATTTTGTGTTTAGAAAATTACATTAATTAATGATTTAATGGCAACTCATTCTTACAGAATCATGGTCTTTAACTATATGTATTTAGAATATGGGTAATTTTCTTTTACGTATTTAAATACCATGTATGTGCCTTTCCAGGAAGAACAAAAGATTTTAGCATCTATTATGTTACTATAAATTATATTTTTCAGTTTAGTTATTTTGAGGACATCAATCTCGAATTTGGCTTTTCACAAATTAAACAATAAAAATGTTCTTCTTGTACGTCAAAATCATTAGTCATGCCTTGATGTATATGTAAAGACCAATGTTCATGAAATCGTGTCTGAAGCTCATAAATTTTGTTATTAAGGCTCATAAATTTTGATACTTTTAATGTCTTATAATACTTTTAACAACATTTTTTAGAGAAAATTGTGAAAATAGTCCTTGTGGTTTGACTATATTGTAGGTTTGGTCCTTAAATTTAAAAATTACAAATATAGTCCAAACATTTGGAAATTTATTGCAAATTTAGTATCCATTGTTAGTGTTTGTAAGTTTTTAATGATTTGTGGATTAAATCTGCAATATGATCAAACCATAGAAACCAATTGTGTAATTTTCTTTAAAAAAAATTAAAAATCAAATATGCTCAAACCTTTTATTTTTACTTTTATCTACACTTTAAATTTGATTTGATATTTTAACATTTATTTAATTTTTTAACGATTATTATATATCTTAATAAACTTTTTTTGAAATTTTTAATTTTTAATTGAATTTTTTATTTTTATTTGTTTTATTTTTTAAGAAAATTGCACAATTTGTCCCTATGGTTTTACCATATTGCAGATTTAGTCCCCAAATCGTTAAAACTATCAGACACTAACGGTGGGGACTAAATTTGCAACAAACTTCCAAATGTTTGGACTACATTTGCAAGGAACAAACTTGCAATATAGTTAAACCATAGGGATTATTTTTGCAACTTTCTCTTTTTTTTTAAGTCAACCTGCATTTAAAGGGATTCAAAGTCACACCAAATTTGCAGGTTCAATCACTAATTAATGTCAACGTAACGGACCACAAGACCATGAACAAAATCCTTTTTCAGGGTTCATGACAATGAAAAAAGGCATTCCAAAAAGAGGTATTTTCTTTTAATCAGCTAATTATGTCTCGTGTTTAAATACATTTTGTATTTGAGACAATATGATGTCATATCACCTACCTTATGTGTTTATATGTACATATAAAGACACACACGCATACCCCATGTCAAGATCGAATCTATATATCCTTATAAAACACATCTGGTAAGACTAATTAAACCCACTAAAACTCGGTAGTCATCATCGCTCATGCTTTCTATAATATAAATCCATCATGTTTTGTCGTTGATGGAGAAACTATTAAGCAATATATACAGGACTTTTGGACTTGGGTTTAAAGATACGATAGGTACATGCACTAGACCTTACAACAACATTTAGATTGGATGTTTGTGGCTTGAATTAGTTGAAGACTTAATCATCTATCTAATCTTTAAGGATTATATAATGAGGCAGATTAGCACAAGTAAACCTAATTCATCAATCCCTTTTGCTTTGTGCCATTGGTTAATTAGTCCAATCAATTAAAAGAAAGACAGTGGTTATCATTATAAATTAGACTTTCAACAAGCGTGTTTATGTTTATGATTATATGTATAAAGAAACATAAGATAAATTAAGGGGTATGTTATTGATACATTTAATTTATATTATCATTTTTATATCTTTCTATACATACATATAGATACATGGAGAGAGATAGAGATAATAGGGTGTCTCAATAACATAAATAGGTGTTTGTATAACCCAACCCATATTTAATTTAGATATTTAAATTTAGAGATAGATATTTTTTTTGAACGGCCAACAAATAATTTTTAAATCCGGTCACCAGGGTAAACCTATTGGCGAAAGGTCACTCACGCCCGCGAACACAGATAGCGCTGGTGACCCGACTCGCCCACCATTCCAAGGGGAACCCATCAACTAAAGGTTCACTGTGATAAAACATTTGGCACACTAGAAGCATATTACACCTAGTGAGACTCCAACCCATGACATTCATTTTGGAAAATCATAAGGTGTCTCCTCTTAAACCAGATGATCTATGACTCATTGGGTGTATCGTATAGGGGATAAAGTAAATTGGGTGTATCAATAACATACCTTATTAAATACTAAACCAATAAAAGTAATAAAAAGTATAAATATTATCTACTTGCACTTTTATTGATTATTATAATTATTTACGGCTCAATTTTAACTCATAGTTTGGTCCCATTCCACATATAACCTTAAGCTTATATACAAATACACAATCAACTAATCAAGCACTACGATAATAATATAAATTCATTATCTTAGCAAACACGTAACAAAATTAGTTTAGAAAGACTTCTTTTTCTCTTGGTAAACTCTACCCACTTTATCTAAACAAAATTAAATAGTAGTTCTTTTCCCCCAAAATTAATTTTGATAAATGTAGTATTTGTGGATTTATAAGTTGGTGAAAGAATAAATTCAAGCTAGAAATCAACCGTTGGAATTGTAGTTGACTCCCAGTGATATGTTTTACCAAACCTTAAGCTTGTTTTCTTGAAAAGTTTAAAGTAAACATAGCTAGGGTTCTACTGGTGCAAGATTGTCACTTCTAATGAACTAGAAAAAATACACGTAATCGGTGTTTGATTTAGCTCTCGCTTTGCTCAAGTGTCGGGGAGGGGTCGATCATTTCGTGATCTAATGTATGCAATATTTAACTTATATTTTATGCAAAAGGATATTTTTTTAAATTTTAAAGTTTAAACAAAGTCGCATAACAATTACCTTACTCATTACTCCAAGTCATGACTTCAAGTGAACTAAAAGTGGTAGGTGTGTATATATAGTTAATAACACAAATGCATGTGACATCTTTGGCGATCTAATGTCCTTATTTTCTTTTCACATGAAATACATTGAGTCAGAGAGAATGTACGACCTCAAATATTATAAAGTGTTCAGATACATTGGTTGGGTTTGTGAAGAGAGAACAAAAATATTTATTTGTATATTTATAATCTTGCCATCCATAAAAAAATAACAATAAAGAATAAAAATTATACTAGGAGAGAATAAATACTATATACTTCTCTTTATGTCGTCTGTGAAGTCCCAAACATTTTTTCAATATATTTTTGGTTTTTTTTTTAAATTAAAGAAAAGTGAAAAATATAACATATTTAGCGTATACTGAAAACATGTTGTTGGCGCAGGTTGTATACATATTTAAGAAATCTTTTTTCATAATGATAGGTAATAAAAGAAAGTAAAAAAAAATCTAAAAAACGTATAGCGACGACACCATCATTAAAAAGTTCAAATAAGTGCACCCCAATCGGTATTGATCAAAAACCCTATAAATTCGGTAGCAACGACGACTATATCCCTGCTTATAGGGACAGCGCATGTCGTCACTAGATGTGTGGTGTGGTCGGTATTGGGTAAGATACTTAGTAGTGTAATTTGAGATACAACTTTAAAACATATTCTAACTTATTGCAAAGAACAAAATTTTGTAAGAGATAATAATCATCATGGTCAATGCCACTGCGTGTCATGAATCGACTGTGTGACCCTTACAAATTATAAAGCTCTCACTTATTATATTCTCATAAGTGATCTTTCACTCATATTTCTCATATATTTGAAATATCAAGAGATCAAAACATCTGATATTTTGATCAATACATTATGTATTTGTAAGTGGGGTGACAACAGAGTCAATTAGTGATAAGAGAAATTGTGATCTTTACCTATATTAGTGAAGGGAAAAGGTGAAAACTACTTATATTAGTAAATGGCAAAAGTTATCACGACCTAGAGTAGTTAATTGAAGAAGTGTAAAAGCATCCTAGCTACCACTTAAGTAAAGTTAGAAAGAAGTCATCACAACCTTAAAAATCAGAAGTTTAGGGTGATTAATCAACGGGTGTTGTTATATATACCCGTTTTTATTTAATTTTTACTTGTTATACCCCTTACTTAAGTTCTTAAAAAAATACAATTCGACCATTTTGTTTTCATTTTATTCGTTTTGACTCTTAGTGTGATAATAACTAATAAACTTTCATACCATTTTTTGTTTGTTTTTTTTCTAATGACGTGTAATTCATCTTTTCAAAAATTCTAGACATGAGTTGTAACATTTTTCTAGCTATACGACATCTTTGTTAATATAATGTTTTTAATCAATTTCGTTTTAAATGCGGATAGAATTTCAAGCCATGTCTGTAATTTAACTTTATATATTAAACAAGTGTTTCGATGTCTTCATTTTAATAAAAATTGACTTTATCAAACTACAATATTGTAAATTATTTTATAATTTGAATTTCATATAATTATTAAATTCAGTTTGATTGTTTTAAGGATTCAATTTCATTTATATCTACTAATTAAATAATACAAAATAGAATTATATTATTAAACTTATCAATAAAGAAATTTGCAGATCCTCATTGTATCGACTAGCGAGCTAGAATAGCAAGCGATTGTAGAATTACATTTCGGTGAAAACTAACCAAGTAAGAAGTATTTATTCAAGTTAGTCAATCAATCTCATACATTTGTATTAATAAACCTATTTTGATGTATTATTAGTTTAATATTATTATATAGGATGGAATGCTGAAATTATCAAAGAAAAAACAACAAATTAGATTTATTGTTTCAGAATTTAAAAATTAATTTAATTCAATTTTGTAATGATAAAATAGGTAATGCGAAAGGTTTTTTTAAAATAATAATTGTACAAGGGGGGAATATGAAAACTTTAGAACTATTTTTTATAAGAGGGGATATGACAAGTAAGAAAGAAGGTATATATAATCCAACCTTTAATCAAATATTCTTCTTGAAAGTTATGCTATGCCTTTTTATCTCTCTTTGTCCCAGGAGCTTAGCCATGTGTGACCTGAAACGCATGTAGAATAAATACCTGGTAAAAGATGGGATTCTGATGAAAGGCCCTTAAGGAAAGGAGCTTTTCTATTTTTTTTTACTTTTTATTTTTTATTTTTTTATTTTTTTCAGGCGGGGAATCCTCATTGTGTACTACCTAGCCGACTCTCTTAGTCTATCACTGGAGTCGCATAATGAAGCTACGAGGAATTAAAGGAAGGCAAGCACTAAAAGAGAGATTTCAATGAAGACTTAGCAATGGTTCCTGCAATGAGGAAGGTTTTGAATACTTTCCTTATGTTTTCCGAATAAGCATGATAGACCTCTTATCGAGATTTATTCTACAATGCCTCTATTTAAGCTAAAAAATACGATTACCATGGCGGTTGTCACACCCCAACCTTGATGGCGGAAACGTCGAGGAGTGAGAGTTAAGATCGTTCACAGTCACATAACGCTATTATTAAACCCAAATATATTATTCATAAGTTTCAATTGCAACGTTACAAGCATAAGTCTCAAACAAAGATAACATTATGTAAAAAAAATTAAATATGACAAGTTCATCCATTTATTTCTCTAGGTCCAATCCTAGATGCGATAAGCTTCAAAGTAGTAATCATACTTGAGTATTTCCTGAAACATGTTAAAAATAAAAGGTCAACAGTAATATTGGTGAGATTTCCATAGTTTTCGATACATAAGTATATAAAAGATGGCAATTCATGTTGTAAGTTAGCGAACAAAGTAAACTAGGAATGTAAGACAGAATGCACAATCAAACCTTGACAAAATTTTACAAGTCTCAAACGTTTACAAGTATATACGATTAGCTAAGTGTACTTGAATCAACCAAGCAGGCTTGTCAAGCCCATATATCTATGACGTCGCCAGGCTAGCAATAGTTAATGATTGTACATATATTCGACATTACATGGTAGATACAACGTTCAACTAACCACAACATACAAGTAAATTGCCATAAGTTTCCAAGAATCAAACATTTACAAATGCAATGTTTATAAAGTAACATGTTTCACCCCAAAGTGTGAAAATATGAAAAAAGTGTATATAAATACTCACTTGGTTAATATATAATGTATGATTAATAGGAAATAATAACAAGCGTCGTTCCGACGTAGTCCTTCAAAATGCACCTAAAATAAATATATATTTACAAGATTAAAGTTTAATTGTAAATTTTAATGGATTAAAGAGGATTAGGGTTTAAAATTTGGGTATTTGGGGCTTTGTCAAATAATTATGTTTAACAAATGGGACTAACTATTTTTCTTGAAATCAATGAAAAGAAGTATATTATATATTTTATATATAGATATGAAAAAAAACATTTATAGTAATTTATAAGATTTATATATTAAGTTTAAATAAGGTTTTTATAACTAACATAAATGAACACGATTTAAATAATTTAAAGACATCGTTTGAAATAATAATTTTTGTGAATTAACTATTATTTGAAGTCTAACTTTATAAAATTTAAACTAAGTGTAACACTTGTTTAAAGAAAATATTTTATAAGTATATTAGAGTGTTTAAAGAAATAAATTTATAGAAAATAATCAGTTGTCTTAAAAGAATAAATAAAACTTACAAACTTGATTTTTATAATTTTTTAGAAATTTTCTGTTTTTTTATAGGCTGAAAAGGCCTAAAAATATGCTGAGGGTGCCCGGGTTCGAACCCGGGACCTCAGAGTTGTGATGTGCGCGTGTGACCAGTAGGCCAAGGGCCGAAGCCGTGCTAAGACTTGGTTTTAAAATTATAAGAACATAAACCCAATGAAATCCCCAAATGGCATAAACCCTAGAATGATCTTGGATCAAATTGATCACTAATTCGATTCTGTTGACGAGTGTAGTCATGGGGCTTTTGTTCCTCATGTTAAAACGAACGTATTCATGCGTTTAATTACCTGGATTCGAGCAAATTCGATAGAGACGAGCACAAGAACATGTCGCGATTGACTTTGGTCCAACCGATGAGCAATTGCAGATGATAATCAAATTAAACTCGAGGGAAGCTTCGAACGATGATCCAGATGCGAAGCCCCTTGTCAATTTAAGTTAAATTTGTTCGGAGATTGGGTTTCGATAGAGTTGCAGAAACACGATGAATGAGAGTTCGAATTCGATGTTGGAACTTGTTTCAGATGAAATTGAGGATTGTATTCGTTTAGGGATTGATAGGTGATCGTTTAGGTTGGTTTAATTAGATTATTATTAGGTGTTAATGCTCAAACGGCTATATGGTTAAAGGATGTTTCGGTTTCGTGGCGTGAATGCTCATTACAACTCTTAAATCGAATTAAAGTGTGTTGATAGGTTCGATTCATGATCCTTAAACGGTTGGGAACGATTTTTAGTTTCGAAACCGAGAATTTTTGGTGTTTTGAAGCTCGCCGGAGTTGGCCGGAAGTTTGGCCGGAAAAACAAACGATGGGGGAAAGATTTGGGTTCAACTTTTGAAAATTACACAAATGGCCCCTTTGGTTTTGACTTTATCTTTTAAATTGGCAATAAAGCCCCTTAGACTTTTCTTTTTAAGTTTATTAAATTTTACAAGTTGTTATTATTGATATTATTATTATTTTCCTTAATTATTATTAGTATTATTATTATTATTATGATTATTATTATTATTATTATAATTTATTATATAATAAAAATCATTATAATCTTTAAAGGATTAAAAGACAAATTAAAAGACAAATTAAAGCAATATGCATAAAGCAATATGCACAACAACAACAACAACAACAACAACAACAACAACAACAACAACAACAACAACAACAACAACAACAACAACAACAACAACAACAACAACAACAACAACAACAA
>BJCM01273175.1:0-19554 GCA_018326385.1 Flaveria bidentis | reverse complement strand
TTTTGTGTCCTGTAAGCAATCATCACCATCTGCCAGTTTAAGTCCATCTCTTCAACATCTTCAGAATCCATTTCAAACAAATACTGTAAAACAAGGTCTAATTGAGTTAAATGGCTACCTTGATATGCTTGAAAACTAGCCATAAATGCAGTGAATGCAGTTTTAGATTCTTCATCCTCTAATAGGATGTTTATCACATCTTTAACTTTGCTAGATTTAGTAGAGTTAGATAAAGAAGTCTCTGTTTGAACATTAGATGTTTGAGACTAAGATTTAGGAGGAGATTGAGAATGAGACTGTGTTGTATAAGCAGGAGCACTAGTAAATGATGAATTAGTGAAAAATCATGCTCCAAGAAATAAATCTCCCTCTTCTGTAATTTTTTCACTTTTTTTCATGAATGCATTTTCAACAGTGTTTGCAGGAGAAGCAACAAACTGATACTGAGACATTGATCTAGATCCATAGGAAACTTCTCAGTATGCTTTAGTAAGGTTACTGTTTGTTTCCATGATGAGGGTAAAGCATTGAGTAGTCTAAGATTTAGATCTTCAAGATCAGGCTTAATACCAGATGTTGACATCTTAGTTGTAAGTTAAACAAATCTGTTCATCATCTGATTTATGGTTTGTCCAGACAAATGTTGAAACAATTCTAATTGCCTTTTCAACTTTTGTTTCTTGAGATTTTGAATCTCCTTACCTCCTTCACTAATAGTCTTTAAGGCTTTATACATGGTGTATCCAGTTTGATATCCATCAAGCCTTGCAAGAACTTCAAGATCAGGCTTAATACTAGATGTTGACATCTTAGCAGTCTAAGATTTAGATCTTCAAGATCAGGAGAGGTAGTCCTTTACACATCAATGAATATGCTTTGATATCATTCTTTACTCTTCTCAAATCATCTCCTTGAAGACCATCTTCAGGATAGGGTTCTTGAGAATCTTTAGTATAAACAAACTCTCTATTAGGCCCATCAGTGATTATAGGAATGTATGGCCCTTTATCTATAGATTTCCAAAGATCAGTGTCAATGGAATTTAAATGATGTTTTAACCTAAGAGACCAATTTTTAAATCAGCTCTATTTTTATGTTTTGGAACTCTATTTTCAGAAGCTTCTGATTTCACCATTCTTATATTTTTGTTGTTTTTCTTAGATTTTGAATTAAGAAAAGAAATAAAAAAGTTTTTGAAAAATTTTCTTAAAAAAATTTCTAAGTATCAAGGGTGATGCACCTGAACAGTAATCAAACACTCAAAACAGTTAATGCGCGTAGGCTGAGAGACGTCTAAGGGACTGCCTTAGAAAATTTTCCCCAAAACGCCTACGTTGATGCGTCTGAACAGTAGTAAAACGCCTGAACAATTGTAATGTGCCTACACAGTTGTAATGCGCCCCAACAGTTGTCAAACGTCTGAACAGTTCTAATATGCCTCAACAGAGATGATACGTCTGGACTTTTACTCTTCAACAGTGGTCAAACGTTTGAACTGAAAACCTCTAAACAGTGTTAATGCGACTAAACAGTAGTCAAACGCCAAACACTTAGACAATTTTTCAGCAAACTTCGACCCTAGTGCGCCACATTCATCATGTTCATATGAATGTAACTAACTCAAATCTTCTGAAATTCTTCAAAAGTTGATGAATTGGATTGAAACTTTCCAATTAGACATGTTTTATACCGATAATCATTCTTCTAACATCAATTTCTTTCAATATCAACAACAATCAATCAATTTTGTGATTTTCAGTTCGAAAAATAATGAGCTTTTCAAACACAAATTCAACAAATTATCTCGAATTTGATGAATTTAACTGCTAATTGTGGTTTAAAACATGTTTCTTATGATGAAACACATCTGAAATCCATAAAATTTCAATTGAATTGTCTATCAATCATAGATTCAGTGAATTTTTGAGTTTGACAGTTCAACAGAACTCAAAAATCACTCTACCAATAGCTCTGATACCATATGATAGGATCAAATGTACCAATCTATGATGATGTATGAGCACAATTCAAAGAAATACAAACAAAGTAATCAAATCAAGCAAGATATCAACAAAATTCATAGTTTCATTAATATCAAGCAAAGACAATTATAAAGTAAGTAAGCAGTTTTCGTCTCTACCAACCTGCAACAAGACTAAGCTATTTATAATGAAACACAAGGAACTAAAAAATTATGAAACTAGTCCCTATACTATTACAAATACTAAAAAGACACATAAAGACAACATGTTAATCTTTCTAGAGAACTAACATGAAACATCTTAGGGTTGGCTTGATATCTTGCACAAATACATGTAGCAAACATAATATTAGGCCTGCTAGCTGTGAGATACATAAGAGACCCAATCATAGCCCTGGATAAGTGTTCATCTACACACTCCCCCTCAAGATCAGGTCCAAGGGAGTGGTTTCTGGCTATGGGTGTCTTAGCAATCTTACAGTCAGTCATGTTGAATCTCTTGAGTATGTCCTAAACATACTTTGACTGACTAATGAAGATGCCATCTTCAACTTGCTTCACTTGAATTCCTAGAAAGAAATTGAGTTCCCCCATGGCACTTATTTCAAATTTGTCCTTCATCAGCTTCTCAAAGTCTTTGTAGAGCTTTGGATTAGTTGAACCAAAGATGATGTCATCTACATATACTTGAACTAGCATTAGGTCATTTTCCTGTTCTTTGACGAAGAGAGTTCCATTTATAGTGCCCCTTTTGTATCCATGTTTGGAGAGATACTGAGATAGAGTTTCATACCACTTCCTGGATGCCTGATGCAGCCCATAAAGAGCTTTGTCAAGCTTGTAGACATAATCAGGATGATCAGGGTCTGCAAAACCAGGAAGTTGTTTGACATACCCCTCTTCATCAATCACTCCATACAGAAAAGCACACTTTGCATCAAGTTGATAGACCTTGAAGTTCTTGGATGTAGCAAATGCCAAGAATATTCTAACAGCTTCCAGTCTTGCTACAGGAGCAAAGACATCAGTGTAGTCAATTCCTCCAACTTATGTGTATCCTAGAACAACTAGTCTAGCTTTGCTTTTTATGACAATGCATCTATCATCCTTCTTGTTCCTAAATACCAATTTGGTTCCAATAGTAGTCTTCCTATAAGCAAAAGGATAGAGGTTCCAAACTTTCTGTCTTTTGAATTAAAGTAGCTCCTCTTGCATACCTTCAACCCAACTTCTATCCTTTAGAGCCTCATCAATTTTCTTTGGCTCTATCTGGGATAAGAAACAAGAATGAAGACAAACATTTGCTTCATGGGTTTGTCCTTTTGTTCTTACCCCTGTCTCAACTTCTCCAATGATGTTTGTAGTGGGATGAGACTTATGGATCCTTAGCTGAGGGATCATAGCAAGTTGTCGAGAGAGATCTAAATTAGAGAAATTTAGATCTGGCATTAATGTTTCTCCCACCACATCAGCACACTTATCAAGAGAGACTTGATCCAATGTGTGACATCATTGATGTTGTCATCTATGGAGTGGTTGTCAACATTAAGAAATTCTTGATCACTATCACCACCTCCATCATTTTCTTCTACATTTGAAGTATCCTTATCTGGTTGTGAAGCCTCTAAGCTGGAATTTGCAGGCATCCCAAATGTATCAGCTGAATTTGTCATTGTGGTGCTGATAGAAACCTCATTTGCAGAAGTGGTTACAACTGGAACTGAAGATCTATTACTTGAAGGTCTTCTTAACTCAAATCTTGGGTTAGCTGTTGGTAAAATTTCTATAGATCCTGAAACAGTCTCACAAGATTTGTTAAAACAATTGGTAACTAAATCAAGATCAAACAGCCAATGAGGACCAGAACCAGCTACACAAGGTGTGTGTTCATTAAAAGTCACATTGGCTGACTCTTCAACAATTCTAGTTCTGAGATTGTATACTCTATAAGCCTTAGCTTGTGAAGAGTATCCAATGAAGTGTTCATCATCTAATTTCTCAACAAATTTGGCAATTTAATCTTTGGTATTCAAGATGGCGCAGGGACATCAAAATGACCTGAGAAAACCAATGAAAATTTTCCCCTTGTGCCAAAGTTCATAAGGAGTCTTGCCATGAGTCTTAACCACTAAGACTCCATTCTGCACATAGCAGGCAATGTTGACTGCCTCTGCCCAAAAAGTGATGGACAGCTTAGAGTCGGACAACATGGTTCTTGCAGCTTCAATCAATGTTCTGTTTCTTCTCCCAGCAACACCATTTTGCTTAGGAGTCCTAGGAGCACTGTATTGTCTTGTAATACCCATTTCATCAGAAAATATATCAAGGATTTGGTTTTTGAATTCAATTCCTTGATCACATCTTATGGTTTGACCTTGTGATCAGATTGATTCTCAATCTTTAGGATGAAATTCTTTAGAATCTCAGGGTCTCATCCTTAGTTCTAAGGAAGAAAACCCAAGTGAATCTTGTAAAGTCATCCATGATCACCAAACAATAAGAGATCCTTCCTAGACTCATTACACTGGTGGGGCCAAAGAGATCCATATGTAATAACTATAAAGGTGTAGTGATGGAATTTCTTTCCGTAGGCTTATGAGATACCTTGTGTTGCTTCCCTTTCAGGCATGCAACACAATGATCATCACTTGTAAACTCTTTCTTTGGTATTCCAGTTACCAAATCATTCTAAATAAATTTACTCATTTTTTTAAAGTTTACATGACACATTCTTTTATGGCATAGGAAAGATTCTTCACTATTGGCTTTAGACAGAAAACATGAACTTTCTCTAGAGGGAGATGTTTCTTGCAAGTCCATCTTGTACATGTTCCCTTTCCTGGGGGCTCTAAGCAGGATATGCTCATAAGGAATGACCACCCCGGACTTGAGAACAATGCACTCATGCTCGGAAAGAGCATGTTATGACTCTGATCACAAAATTAAGATACACTTAGAAGATTGTACCCAAGCTCTTTGACAAAGTTTACCTTTTCAATGTTGAGCTTACTATTTGTGGCCTTGCCCCTTCCAGAAATGTAACCACCTTCATTTCCTCCAAAAGCAACTGGTCCTCCATCAATCCTTTCAAAGTTCTAGAGTAGTAACCTATTGCTTGTCATGTGCCTGGAACAACCACTGTCAATGAACCAGAAATTTTTGTTTGTCTTGACCTGTTCCTGCACAAAGATCATGATTAGTTACATTTGGAAACCCAAGCCTTACTTGTCTTGGGCCAATAAAAGAAGTAGATGATAATGCAACAGTAATAGATCATATAGTTGTGCTTTGAGGATCTTGAGCTGTTGTTGGAGAACTTTCAGCCATTTGGTCTTTCTTAAGCTTCCACATCACCTTTGGAAGTTTGGACTTGACCTTCAACACTTCAGAAGCTTTTGTGACTTCGGAAGTTTTGATAACTGGACCTTCGGAAGATTCTACAGACACTGCTGCAGACTTCAGTACTTCGGAAGTATTCCTTTCTTTTGAGACCAAGTTTTCTTCCGAAGGCAATTTTCCACTTGCCTTCTTCTTCATTTTGAAGCTTTCGAAGGAAACAGATTTTCCTTCCAAAGCTAGAAACTTCTTGGAACTTTTGGAAGTCCTTTTCTTCATCATATGAAGAGTACCTCTTGGATTGTATGGACAATCCTTAGCAAGTTTAGAAGTACTTTCACACATGACACATTCCATTTTCTTCTTCCCAAGAGCCCTTTTCTGAGAACAGGACTGATCTTGATCACATTCCTTCTCCTCCTCCATCTTTGCAGATGCTAAGACAGTCCTTTTAGGCTAAGAACTTTTCTTGGAGTTGGATGGTCCAGGTTGTGTAGCAGTGGTACATAACAAATCAGCCTTCTTCTTGGCGCTAAGATGATTTGAACATGAACCAAAACTCTTAGCACAAGAGTATAGGTTGATGTCTTCAGTCTTCACCACGCCAAATCCAACAGAGATAAAAACTTGTTTCTGCTTAGGATCAAAAGTGTACTTGATCTCTTAAGCCTTCCTAGCTTTTCTTTTGCTCTTTTTGATCAAGTTTTTCCTCATAGACTTGGTCATGACAGTCTTCTTCTTCTCCTAAGAAGGATAGTGACCCTTCTTAGAATCCTCTTCTTCACTCTTCTCAGACATATTCTTCACTATCACTTCTTCATCCTCTTCACTCAAAGGGTCTATGAGAGGAAACTCATCTTCACCAATTCCACACATGGGAGATCTTATAGATAAGATTGTGTGTGGAGGAGCTATCTCATTAGATCCCAGTCCCTGCTTATTTTGATAACATATCTTGTTATGCAGGGATAAGGATATCATGTTCTTGAAGGCCTCTTCTTCCAAAACACGCTTTTCTACCCTGGCTTTAATGATCACAAGCTCAGTCTGGCACTCAGTCAACTTAGTTATGAGATCCTTGATTTGAGTCCTATAATTTGTATGCTCATGTTTTAGAACTGAAATGTTTTCTCTAAATCCTCTATTTTTAGTTTACAATCACTTTTAGACTTTCTAAAATCAGCTTATAAAATGTTTAAGGACTCAAGATCAGATCTCATTTCTAAGTTATAGGACCTGTATCTGTTAACTTTAGCAATGCATTTAGGGATACAGAGATGTTCCAATACCTTGGCTTCATCATGATCTAACATTAGTGCTTGGTTTGGAGAAGCATCTTCCACCTGAAAGCTCCAGTCAAAGCCTCCTTCTTCAACAGCAACTGCAGCTTCCTACTTTGGCTTGTCATTCTAGGTAGCTTTATCAGTGTAGTTTAGTCAGGACTGTGCTTGGCCACCATTTGTTCTTAGTGCCTTACATTCCCTGGCAAAGTGGCCCATCAGGTTATAGTTGTAACATTTAACTTTACTTTTGTCTAGTCCAAACTTTCCACTGACCGCATTGTTGGGGAACTTCCTTCCGGTCCGCTTGTAGAAATTCTTGGCTCTATGAGTGAGAAGAGCCATCTGCTGGACTATCTCCATGTACTCCAGATCATCTGGATGAATACAGTCCAGGTCTTCAAGGGTGAAAAGAAAGTTGCCACAACTTTCATCAAAGGACACAAATGCTTGAGAAGAACTTGTCTCTTGGAATGGGCTTTCTTGAGTGTAGTTCTCCCTTAGTGTCTTAGGAAAGGTGATAAAATGACCCTTTTGTGAGTTGTCAGGGTAGCATATGAGGTAATGTTGGGGTTCTATGCTATCCCTTTCAACCACATGAAGGGCTGAACCCATTTGATTGTTGGAGTTGCCAGATGAACGTTGCATGTTCATCTCCATCTGGTAGCCACTGAGAATCCTTACAACTCTGTTAGAGTGAGAGTTTTCAAATTCTCAGTTCTCTGTATAACCACACAGTAGTGTGTCCATTGCCTAGGAAGTGAGGAAATGAACTTCCTTACAATGTCTCTGTTTTCAAGAGCAACTCCACCATACACTAGGGTATCCACAATCTCAACATACCTGAAGTATTGTTGGGTCATGGTATCACCAGTTTGAAGGTGAAATTTTCAGATTGGCTACTTCAGGAGATCCTTCTTGTTCTCCTTAGCTTTAGAGGAACCCTCATATATTAGTTTCAATACATCCCACAATTGCTTAGTTGTTTTGCATTTCTTGAAACCTCTGTACACAAAGTTTGGAAGGGCAATATGAAGGGTTGTCATGGCCTTCTGGTCAATCTCTACTCTCTTTCTATCTTCATCTGAGTAGTCAGCCACAACCTTGGGTGTCATACCACCACTAGTAGCAGAAGAGGTGCTTGGTATGTAAGGTCCATTTTCAATAGACTCCCATACTCTTGAGTCTACAGACCTGATAAAACCTTCCATTCTTTGGCACCAGGTGTCAAAGTCATCAAGAGTGATCAGTGGGGACTTTGTCATGGTTCCAGATTCCATATCGGATTTATAAATGGTTGCCATTTGATAACTTAAGTATGTGTGTGTGTGAGGGATCTTAAGATGGTGAGATCTTATATCAATATCCTAGAAAGCTCTGATACCAAATGCAGGACCGTTGAAGGGTATGCAAATACAACACAACAACAGAATGAGGAGAGTTGCTAAGAACACTCAACTAATCAAATGGTGAAACTGGTTAACCTCTAGTAATGATACTAAGAACACAAGTAAATATGAGACAGAACAAGATATCAAAATACACAAGGAGATGGCTTTCAAGATTGCAGTATATTGCCTTCTCAAGTTCTATTACAAATGTTACAAAGCATATGCATGATTGGTTTATGTCACTTAACACTTTGTTTTTCTCTCAAACTCACTTGAACTACACTCGGATGAAGGCAGAGTCTCTAAGAGTTGATAACAATATAATAAGTAATAAACAAACACAATAAGTAATTTTTAAGGTAATTGCATAGATTGCTTCTCAACTCAAATGTTACAAGAGTCTTACAAGCATGTTATTATAAGTTACAATGAGAAACTATATATAATACTACCTATAGCCAGACATACTTTGATACCAGCTGGGATCCTATAACTAAAGAAAATACTACAAAGCTATAGTTTAAGGTATCTCAGATAATGTCTTATCTGAGTTATGGTAGTCAGGACATGTCCCTGGCTTACCTTTTGTCACCAACTAAAGTTGGTAATTTGTACTATCATAAAAGGTGAATAGTGGAATAAAGTATGTTCAACTACATGGCTCTTTGAGAAAACGTCATGCAGTATCAGAGGTCTGCAGTGGAGTGTCAGAGACCTTACTTATGTCCACTGGTTCATAGCAGTGTCTTCCAAAGGTTAAATGGCTTTGGAAGAAAAAGTACTTCCCCGAAGCCACTTACACTTTGGAAGATGCAACTTCTTCTGAGGCTTGAGGACTTCTTTTCTTTATACTTCGGAAGTAATCTTCTTATTTCGTCTTCTTAGACTTGATCTTTGGAAGCATGTTCTTTGACTTCGGAAGTAGAGTTTGTCTTCAGAATTTGATCTTTCACTTTATCTTCGGAAGAACTCTACTTCCTTCAGAAGTTCCACACTTGGCTTTGGAAGCCTTTGTAAGTAGCACCAAAATTTGTCTAAGTGTTTTGGTTACACCGGCCTTCTTATTGATCCAATAGCATATTAGAAAGTTACAACTACTTAAGATACATATACTACATCCTATAGCCGGCGATACTTTGAAGGCCAGCTGGATACAATTGACTAGACAACAAACAAAATCAAATGTAGAGTCAAAAGGCAGATTGCCTTTTGACTAGTGACAGTGACATGCCATAGCTCACATCCTTATATATTACAAAAAGGATAAAGTACATAAACTAGAAAGTTACAGACTCAAGACCTCAATGTACAGTTACCAAAAGCATGGACCTTTTCACCAACTTATGAAAGTTGGTGACTTTGCAGAGTTGCAGCGGAAAGGTGTCTAGCTTTGTGGAAAAGTACATAAGATAAAGCATGTATAAAAAAGTCTTCGGAAGAAATCTTCTTCAAGGGTAATCTTCGGAAGACTTTGTCTTTAATGCATTGGAAGACTTCATCTTTGGCTTCGGAAGATGTTGGTCTTGGCTTCGGAAGATTTCACACTTAGAATATTTCTGATGCTGGTGTGAAACTTCTGAAGCATTCTTCTTCAGTACCCTTGTGCATGTATGTAGGAGAGACTTTGGGTCTTTGCGTTGCATCAGCCTTTACATATAATCTTTACACTAATTGTAAGATTGCTAAGACATCCATAGCCAGAAACCACTCCCTTGGACCTGATCTTAAGGGGGAGTGTGTTGATGAGCATTTCTTTAGGGAAATGAATGGGTCTCTTATGTACCTCACATCTAGCAGGCTTGATATCATGTTTGTTACATCTATCTGTGCAAGATATCAAGCCAACCCCAAGATGTCACACCTAATTACTTTCAAAAGAATTCTAAGATATCTCAAAGGTGCTTCATCACTTGGCCTTTGGTATCCAAAGAACTCTGACTTTAACCAGTATGCCTATATAGATAGTGACTACGGTGGCTGCAACATGACTTCAAAGTCTACATCAGGGGGATGTCAATTTCTTGGTGGAAGGATAGTATCCTGAAAATGTAAGAAAAAATCATGTGTATCTGCATCAACTGCTGAGGCTGAATACAATGCTACTGCAAGCTGCTGTGCTCAAGTACTTTGGATTCAAAATCTGATGATGGACTATGGATTCAACTTTAAGGAGACTCCCATACACATACATAACAAAAGTGCTATCTATATAACAGAAAATCTTGTGTAGCAGTCAAGGAAAAAGCACATCAATATCAAGTATCATTTGATTAGAGATAACTTTGAAAAAGGGTTAATCAAACTAGTCAAGGTTAACATAAATGAACAATATATTGATCCGTTCACTAAAGCTTTTGATGAACAAAGATCCAAATATCTTGTATCAACTATTAGGATGATTAACTTTGAGTAGCTTTTCTTAAAACTTAATTATATTATTTCTAAAACTTGTGTATCCTAAGTTGTCTATTTTAATCACCTTCATAAGGTCTTGTTTTCTCTAGATTTAAAATCTTTTAAAACACATTCCTCAGATTTTTGAAAATCTTGATCTCTTTATCCTTCGGAAGATATAAAATTACCTTTGGAAGAAACTTATGCCTTAGAAAACAAATATCTACTTAAGTGGTTTTACCTTTGGAAGAAAATTTTGAAATATCTTCTGAGGCTTAAAATCGACTTAAATACTTTTGTGTTTTATAAGAACAAATTTTCTTCCGAAACAATTTCCTTTCGGAAGCTTTTATTCTTCATAGAATAACCACTGTGCTTTAAATCTCTTCCAAAGCGAAATTATCAAAAATCTTTGAAATATCTTCCAAAGTCAATTTGCCTTCGGAAGCTTTTCTTCAAGAACTTCCAAAACAAAATAACCTTCAAAAGATTTCTTGACTTCCAAAAAAACTACTTTTTGGGCAAAAGAAAACTACCTTTACAGAGCTGGGACTGACTTCTGGATCTCAAAGTTTATCCTCTTTTATTAACTTTGTCTCAAATCCTTTTCACATATAAACCCAACGGTTCCCCCTATTTCACTATCTTCTTCATCTGCACTATTTCTCTAACCTAAATTTTCCTAAACCGCCTTTGTTCTTCATCTTCCTTCACCCTTAAGCTTCTCAAAATGGCCAATCTAAATCTCCAAAACAACCCTGATTTCTCCATGCAACTTCATAGGCAACACAACCAGGTTGCTCTATTGAACTCTGAGAAAGATGATAGTTTCTCAGAGGTTTGCCGTTTTCTGGCTCTGTCCAACTACTTCACCTCCCTTACCATTGATCCTACTCTTTATGAGGATCACTTGCTTGAATTTTGGAAGACCTGCCAAGAGATCATTATGGATTGGGAGAAGGTACTGTTTGCCACAATGCAGGGAAGAACAATCTTTATCACTCTGGCCATAATCAAAAATCATCTTCAGCTGGATGATGAAGAAGGTGAGTTGTTCTTCCCAAAGGAGGTTGTAAATCATTCCTTTGGGCAGATGGGCTATGAGGGAGATTTCTTTGTAAAGACCTTCAGGAAAGGGAAGGTCTCATTCTAGTGGAAATACTGGCTTCATGTGGTTATCCATAACTTGTCTAACAAGCATGGAGGACGGGACCATATTCCCGAGGATCTCTCCTTCATAGTACATGGAATGGTTCAGGTGGTCAAGTTCAAGTTCTCTTAGTTTGTTTAGGCAAATTTACTTGCTAACTTGGACTCCTTAGATTTTTACATGTTTCCTAGATATGTTCAATATATTTCAACTGTGAACTGGGCTCACAGTTAAGGGAAACATGTAATATTCTTAAATTGGGACAAATGAAACCCGACATCTTTAAAATCTTGAAGATGCCAACTGTTGGCTTCTTAGGGTAGAAACAACCCTTGTCCTAAAAATGTTAGAGCTCATTTCTCAAGGTGACAACCTAACAAAACAAGCTAGTGCTGAACCCACACCTTCTACCTCCCAATCACCTAAGAGAACCCAAATCACCCACACTTACCAAAGAAAATCCAAACGAACCTCTACTCAAACTATTGAGTCTGTGCAGGCCCCCATATACTCACCCATATAGGAGGAAGTGGATACTAGAGCTCCCACTTCTCTTGAAGAGCAAACCACTCCCATTTCTTCAACAACCAGAGTTGAGGTTCCTCATGCTCAACCTGATGAGCTCACAAGCCCAACTACCTTATGCCTTCACTCTGAGTCTCAACATTGAGGTGAACAACTTTCAGGGGATAGTTACCATCCCCAGCCTTTAGACTTAAACCACCTAATTCCCAACCTTGACTTCTATCCTGATGATTTAGGTTTTAGTGAGTACCATGAGTCTCTCTACTTATCTCCTACTCAAAGAGAGATAAGTGCTCCTAAGTCACCTATGTCTAGTGCACATCAGTCACCTATTACTGAGGTTGACACTTTTGAACATATTCAGAATATCCGTATGGAAGAGGCTCTCACTTTAGCAAGTGATTACATCATTTAGATCTCAACCATGGCAACTCAACCCATTGACACTTCAACTAAAGTTGTCAATGAGCATAGGAAAACCAACAACCAAGAACTTCAAGTTGGTGGTGAGGGAGAAGAATTTGGTCCAACTCTCTTATCCCCCCATGATTCTTCTGATGAAGATGAGGGGAATCTAAGGCTAAAGGTGCAAAACTATCCAAAAAATGCTCCTACATAATCTCCAAGGTTAGTCATCTTGAATCTCGGGTCAGTACCTTGCAAAATAGGGACAATGATCAGCAACTTGAGATATCTTATCTTAAGGAAAAACTAGCTGTGAGACGTTTAAGAAGCGCTCAACCAGGAACACAAGAACCTATAAATATGATTGATCTAACATCTAGCTCATCTATGCAAGTGGATGATGCTACCAAAAAGGGGGGATAAAGTCATCAAAGACACAAAACCTGGGAGTTCTTCACAGAGGATGGACATTGTGGACTCACCATCCTCACTTGTAACTATCCATACTCAGCAATTTCCTTAAGTTCACATTGATGTGGACCTTATAGACTCCTTCATTCAGAGTCTTTTTGAGGAAGGTATACCAAGGGCAGTGTCATCTCCATCTCCACCTCAAGGAACTTCCAACTACATCATAGGGTGGATGTATGATGCAAACAAAAGAGCCTTGATTCTTCAAAGAGTTCAAGGGCAGCAAGAAGTCTTCAATTTTCAAAACTTGAACTACTATGAAGGTCTTGACCTGATCAACATGTCATTTGTCATCGAAGCCAATCTAGACAAGCTAACAGCCTGGCACAAAGGATTCCTGACAAAATTATTGAATAGTTCAGTATAAGAAGGAGACAAAGGCAATTAGGTAATACTATTGGTCAACTGGATGTTGAGGTAGACCCTAAGATTAGCTTCAAAGGGGAAATCTTGACTGAAAGCCCAGTGGTAGAGCCTAAGAGCCTTATCACACCTATAACTACTTCAGCAATCCATTCTCTCAGTGAAGAACCTACTGGTGAAGGTGTATCACAACCTCTCTCTAGCTAGAGCTTGGAGGCTACACCAAGCAATGAAGGCCAAAGTTCTCTTCACCTTGAGTCATAAAGGTATGTGAGTGACATAGGGAAAAGGAAAATGACATCTAAGGAGATTAAGGAGGAAGAAAGAAAGAGGAAGAGGATGCTAAGGGGAGAAATTTCCTTTGGCTCTGCAGGATTCATGGAAGCTGCAATCAGGGCTGTACCTAGACCAAACACTCATGATGATGTGATAAGGGCAGTCAGGATTACTTACCTGCAAACCAAGAACTATGAAATTAATGAGATTATATCTCCCCTTAGAGGAGCTTAATGAACTAGCTGGCGTGGAATTGTCAAGAGAGATGAAGGAAACAGAGGATGCAAAGTTATTTCTCCAAATCAAGGAGGAGAAGTGACAAAAGAGATTGTACAAGCATATTCCCATTCTCTCCCTAGTTCAAGAAAGTCTTACACAAGAGGCTGTGGCTACACAAGAACCTCATGTAGACAAAGAGACTAATAGAATCAATATGATCAACTACTCGAATGCTACAGGCTTATACTAGGCATCTGCACTTCTTCCCTTGTCCTTTAAGTACATAGAGTTTGAGTATCTCAAACAGCTTGAGCTTGAAGTACTCAAAGAACAAAAGGCAACTAAGAGAAAGATGAGGGAAGATGATGCAAGGTCAAGAGCCATCATCCAAAAGAGCATGAAGAAGTCTACTTACAAACAAAGGATGATAAGCTTCTTAAGGCTATATGGATTCTCCGGAAAGAGACTTCGCCCTATGTCTTTATCTACCCTAGATGAGCACATCAGGGTAATCAAGAAGAAGATCAAAAGAGGAGAGCTACTTGACTTACACTCCCCTCCAAGTGAAGTTCCTCCTGAAGTGGAGGTTAAGGTTGAACAACCAGAGACAACACAACCTAAACCTCTTGTTGAGCCTCAGCAAGCTTCATCTACACCCAACTTGAGCAAGACAAAACTGATCAACAAGGTGCTACAGACCAGTCTTCTCAGTTAAAGTCATCAAAGAGGAGGAAGAGTATGGCTTCTAAACCATAATCAAAGAATAAGAAGAAGTCAAAACCATCCACCTCCATACCTCAGGGTGAGTCAGATCAACCTGAGGAAGTGCATGAAGAGGCAGCCCAATTAACTCCAATCTAAGTGGCTCCTCTTGCTTCTGAGAGACCCATCCTATCCTTGACCTTCACAACTAATCCAAAAAGATGGCATGTGATCAGAGATCAAGGTGGTGTGAATGAATAGACATGGTCTGAGTGATCCTGGCCATCTAATAAAGAAGGGCATGGTCATCATCATGATGAGGACTGTCAACTGATGAAGATCTTCAAATGTTTTGGTAGCATCCGCCTAGGGGGATTTGTAAAGATTTCAATAAGTTTGATGTAGTCAAAACATTCAAAGCATCCAAAGTCTCTTTGCATGCATGCACTAAAAAACTGAAGTAGAAATGCTTCGAAAGTTTTACATCTTATATGAGAAATATTCTAAGTGTAAAATCTTCCAAAGCCAAGACCAATATCTTCCGAAGCCAAATATGAAGTCTTTCGAAGCCTGTTTGTGAAGACAGATATCTTCCGAAGACTTTTATGTACATGCTATTATCTAATGTACTTTTCCATAAAGTTGGACCATCTTTCCACTACAACTCTGATTGACTCACCAACTTTCACAAGTTGGTGAAAAGATCCATGCTTTTGGCAAACTGTACATTGAGGTCTTGAGTCTAAGATTTCTACTTTATGTACTTTATTCTTTTTGTAATATATTAGGATGTGAGCAATGACATGTCATAGTCACAAGTCAAAAGGCAATCTGCATTTTGAGTCTACATTTGATTTTGTTGTCTAGTCTTATATATCCAGCTGGCTTTCAAAGTATGGTTGGTTGTAGGATGTAGTATACGTATCTCAAGTACTTGTAACTTTCCATTATGTTTTTGTAACACTTTGTAATAGAACTTGAGAAGCAATACACAGGATGCTTGAAAACAAAATACTTGTGTTGTTTTGCTATCTTGTTCTGTCTCTTACTTAATTATGTTCTTAGCATCTCTTATATTAGTTAACCAGTTCCCTATTTGATTTGTTAGTTGTTTTAAAGAACTCTCCTCAATTGTGTTGTTGTGTTGTAAAAGTGCATAACCCCCTTCTAATGGTCCCGCAGAAACTTTCGAAGCATTCTATTTCAGCACTTTGTGCATGCATGCAAGACAAACTGTTTGGATGTTTTGGATTGCATCAGCCTTATATGAAACCTTACACAAAATGAACTCTCTTAGTAGTAGATTTAGCGAACCCGACTTTGACTTCATAACCGAGATGATCAGTCCTTCAGCAGGTACCTCCACCATGTACAATGACCCATGCTTATCACCACGAGCAATCACCCGGTTCCCAATTATTACCCTCCATTTACCACCACCAAACTCGACTTCTAGTCCTTGTTCATCCAATTTACTAACAGAAATTAATTTCTTCTTCAAAACTGGATTCACCTTGACATTTTTCAAGTTCCATATAGTACCCAATAAAGTCACCAAATCAATATCAACAATGCCCATTACATCAAACATTCTGCCATCAGCTAGATGTACCTTCCCAAAATCGCCAATTTTTAGATTTACCAACATTTCACCGCTATGTATAGCGTGAAACAAAGAACCGAAATCCATGATCCAATACTCCACACTGTTTTCAGTCTCAAGAATTAACACATCACCATCATTGACATCCTTAATAGCAGTGTTCAAACTTTTCTTTGGACATTGACTCTTAACATGTCGATCCTCGTTGCAGATCCATCACCTCACATTTTTTCGAGTCCGAGTTGAACTCTTTCCCCGACTCCTACTGGCTCGGCTATTTTCCCTTCCTCTACCAACATGTAACATCTCAGAAGATAATCCAACATTTTCACTTTTCAGACATGTGTCTTCACCTATCACAATGTCTTGGATCTTTTCAAATGTCATGTTGTTCGCACCCATAGAATTTGTAACAGCAGTTATAGTCCCGGACCAACTATCACACAGTGAAGATAGCAACACCAAAGCTCGAGTCTCATTATCGAATTTTATTCCCACTGATTCTAATCTGGTAAGAATAGAAATCAGATCATTAATGTGGGAATGACTAACCTAGAACCATCTATTCCAATTGAATCAACTCCATCAACAAGAATTAATAAGACTCATCCAGTCAATAACATTATTGGAGACCTTACAAAGAGAACTACAAGAAGCCAAAGTGGTACTGCCAACATTTGTCTTTTCAGTTGTTTTCTTTCACAAGTGGTTCCTCCAAACATCACTGTTGATTTAAAAGACAATAGCTGGATTGAAGCTATGCAATAACAGCTTCAACAATTTAGAAAGCAAAAAGTATGGTCTCTAGTTGATTTACCTGAAGGCCAACATCCTATTGGAACAAGGTGGCTATACAAAAACAAACTTGATGACAGAAGGATTATTGTAAAAAATAAAGCAAGGTTGATTGCACAAGGATACACACAAAAAAAGAGAATAGACTATAATGAAGTTTTTGCACCAGTTGAAAGAATTGAAGCCATAAGGTTCTTCCTAGCTTATGCATCATATAAGAAGTTCACTGTGTATCAGATGGATGTCAAGTGTGCATTCCTATATGGGAAAATTGATGAGGAAGTTTATGTGCCATAACCCCCTTCTCCTTTAAGCCAAAATACTCAACCTATTTCACCCACTCACTCTGTTCACCCTCAACAATCTCCTACATCAACTCAAAACACTCAGCCCATCTCTTTACTTTCTCATCAATTATCTTAGAGTGTACATACTGAACCTATTTCAGTTACTCAGTCTGTAAATTCAATCCACTCTGGTGAGACTGAGTTGATTTCTCAAGTGAGTACCATCCCATTGTCACTCTCTAATTATGAAGAACCAGTTGCCTCCAATCAAACAGAGCCTTTAGTGCACAACATGAATCTCGAAGCACAACCGCATCATGATGGGCATGATCAATCAACAGAGGAATGCTCAAGCTCAGCAAGTGTGGCTGCCCATACTGAAGAACATAAAGATGAGATTACTGGCAAACAAGAAGAAAAGAGAGAAGAAGGAAATTACGAGGAAGTTATTGCTTACAATGAACATGATCTGAGTGACAATGACATCCCATTAAGCAAAAGCTACCTGGTGGCTAAGTACAACAAGCTGGTAGTGAAGTCTAACTGTAGAAAGCAAAGAGTTCAAGAGTTGAAAGGGGTAATCAAAGGAAAAGATGTCCAGCTGATGCAGCAAGCAGCAAGAATCAAAAGATTAAGAGAAGATGCTCAACGGAATAATGAAGTGATTGATGCTCTGCTCCAACAAGAATCTATGCTCAAAGAATCAATGAAGTTTGAGAGGGATGAAAAAGAGAAGCTGATGCTAAATATTGATCAAGTAACCAACTCTCTTACTGCTTAATCAACCTTGTTCAAAAACAAAGAAGAAGAGCTTGAGCGGCTAAAAATGAAAATATGTGTGCTTGAATCAAATACTGCTCCTACAACCAATCAAACAAAAGTATCTTCTGGCACCACAAAGCAAATTATATAATACAGAAGAAAAAGGAAGTACTTGGGATTTGTGAAGAAAGAAGTAATTGACATACAAGATTCTCCCAAAAGATCAAAATTTGTTGAATCTTCATCCTTAAAGCCTATGCCTCCTACTAAAATAGTGAGTGATGATGAATGGAATGAGCTCACAAAGGATGAATATGCCAAAGATCAAAAAGAAGAAAAGGCTGATGACCTACTAACCACTAAAGGCATACTTGAAGAAAGGCCAGAATCCTCAATGTTTATGACCCTAATAAATCATGGCTTCCATATGACATGGTGGAAAGGATGAGTATGAGTGAGATGAAAGATGTGCTGAAGGAGTTTAAGGTGGTGAGATTTATGATTCCTAATTGTGATTATGAGGCTTTCACAACATTTCAAGCCATCCAGATAATAAAGAAAGATCTAGGCCACTATGAACAGCAAAACTCAACAAGTACAATATGGTCTGTTGGCTACAGGGTCACAACTACAAGGCACATGAGCTTAAGGGAAGAAAAATTGACGATCTCAGGAGGATGATGGAACATGTTATGTCTGTTGAGCTTGACACAGGAGTAAGGTTCAGAATTGAAGCTCCAAATCAAACCTATGAGCACCAAAGCAAACTATCTGCTTATCTTGTAACTATTGAATCCAAAGATCAGCACAAAGGCAAAGACAAACTGATCAAAGAACCAAGAGCAGTCATTCCTGGCAAAGTATGGCCATTGGGGACAACGGTCAAGGAAACCACAGAGAAAAAGTCTACATTGATAGAATTATTTGACCATATCACTAGCCCAACCTCTATGGAAGACAACAAAATCATGGCATGGAAGTATGATCAAGAATGGAATTATGCTATCATCAAGAGAACATCTGGAAGGGTTCAATACTTCCGTGATATAGCATCAGTACTATGCCTACCCAAATGTAATCTTAAAGATTTGCAAAGCTTGATTATCTCTAACTATCCAGTACACCCAAGAGGAAGAGACTTCTCTATGTTAGTGGGAAAGCTAAAAACAAAATTCAAAGATGATGTGCTTAAGGAAGCCAAGAGAGAGGATGATGAGCATAGAAGAAGGTTACAAAGAATAAAAGATCAAAATCTAACTCCTCTATAATAGTGGATGATGAGTTCCTAAAGAGGGTTGGATGTCAAAACAGGAAGTCAGCTTATGTTAAAAGTATAGATGGGAATCAATATACATATCCCATAACAGAATAGGGATATGTTGAGAAGACCAAAGAAATAGTGCTGTTGAGGATGCAGAAGGAAAGAAAGCAGAGAGAATCAGAATTTTTGACCAGGTAGAGATCAAACTGCTCCACCCTAGCTATACATCATACCTTCACCACAAATTCTTCCCAAAGCTAACTAAGGAAAGGCTCAGAATGACGTATGTCTATATGTGCACATGATTCAAGTTGTGGATAAGTTGCATGCTAAAGCATACAAGAAGAGAAGAT
>BJCM01273160.1:0-10661 GCA_018326385.1 Flaveria bidentis | reverse complement strand
CAACTTATTTAACTTCTATTAGTTATTACTTCTACTAATATTTTTAACTTTTATTATTATTATTATTATCAATAGTATTAAAGTCATAAAAGGCATAAATAGTCCTTACAATAATTTAACAAAGTTATCTTTTGATAATGAATCAGATTTTATGGCAGCTACATCAGCAGCATATCAAGCATTATGGTTACAAGGACTACTAAGTGAACTTACAAGAGAAGAACCAAAGAAGATAACACTAAGAGTTGATAACAAGTCAGCTATACTACTCATGAAGAATCCATTATTTCATGGAAGATCAAAGCATATCAACACAAGATATCATTTTATTAGAGAATGTATAGAAAATGAGTAGATTCAAGTGGAGCACATAACTGGAGAAATGCAAAGAGCCGACATACTCATTAAAGCTTTACCAAGGATCAAGTTTATGGAAATGAGAAGTCTTATTGGAGTTATTGTTATCAAAAGTATTATTATTATTATTATTATGTATCATTATTGTATAGCATAAGTTAGTCGGTTAAGGGGTAGTTATGTTACTTGCACCCCAAGAAACGTAAGGGTATAAATACCCATGTAAACTTTCATTTGTTAGTAATGCATCTTTAAATTTCATAGAATTCTTTCTCAAAACACAGACCCTTGGGATCTTCAAGCATATTATTCTTCCAAGATCTTCATCTTTAACAATGGTGTTTCAGTTTTGTATCGAGTTAACTTGATCTTTGCATGATAATGACTCATTTGCATCATTATCTTCATATGTGTCTGTTATACAAGGATCATAAGTATGAAGAAGTTTCTTTTCTGCCTTCCTTTTATTTCTACAGGCTGGTACTAATGCCTAACTTATGGCAAAAAAAATCAATACACATCAAATCCACATAAAAAACAATCCATTATTGTCATATATGGTATACAGTCACAAGCAATACACATCGTTTACAGATCACACAGATACAGCATTCAAAATCGATTATTTAAAGTTCTCAACACAACACAACACAATATTATCAACCAAATCTAACACACACCTTTAGTTTTCTTCTTATTACCTACAAACTTCTTCCAAGCATCAGTAAACTTCCTTTGCACCTCCAATTCAGTTTTATTCGCTATTCCCTTTTCTTCACATATCTCCATCTTAACATTCACCTTAGCTGGCAACGTATCGAGCTCGTGAAGCACTTTAACGATGTCCGTCACGAGCCGTTCAGCCAATGTCCTTGAAAAGTCTTCCCTTATCACCACTCTTAAAACTGTAATATGTTGTGCATCTGGTGGCATTGTGTATGCTGGCACGATCCACCCAAACCGCCTTAACATGTCTGATATCTCAAACTCGTTGTGCTGACTGTGATCTTTTAGCGAGAAGGCGACTAATGGGACGCCGTTGTCTTTAGAGACAATGTTGAATTGTCCGGTTTTCTCCAATCCTTCCTTTAGAACCATTGCATTTTCTTGACAGTTTTCCATGATGTTCTTGTATCCCTAGTTATAAATATCAGTTGTAAATGTTAACCATAAAACTTTTCGTTTGATTTGTGTTTGATTATATTTATGTGATTTTAGTTATATCTGTATGAAAAAATAGGAAGGAAACAAATTTCTTTTATATTCTCTAAAAGTTTAGAGATGAAAATTCGGTCATCAAATCATTTTTTAGTAAAAATTCAGTCGTAAAACTGTTTCTAAACGATTTTTTTTGCGCTAAATGCGTCACAAACAATGCAGTCGCACTGTCATAAAAGCTACTTTAAAAGATGATAACTAACCTCGAAACCCAAGCGAATGAGCTGATAATATTGTGCTATCACCTGACTAGAACCTAGAAAAAATCAACAAAACTTATAATCTTATAGTTTCATTAAAGTGTATAGAAAAATCTGTTCCTTTAATATGAAGTGGTTGTTGTTTCAAGTCTAGTAGCGGAGAAATGTGTAAATTTAAGAGTAAGATTAGAGGATAAGTGAGTTAGTCGTATTAATAAAAAGTATATTCTCTCAAAGCGTGTGTTATACACAGTGTTTACGCGTCGCTTTGAAAAATGAAATGCACAAACCTTGGTGCAAAATTGTGATTAAGTATTAGTTTACCTTTAGAGAAGTTGAGGGTGAATGTTGGTTGATCAGCACCAAGATAGTTGATGTGAAAGATGAGTTCATCAGGCAAGTCTTCTTTGCTCCTCCAAATCACCCACCCGATTCCGGCGTAAACCAGGCCATATTTGTGACCGCTAACGTTTATGCTCTTTACCAACGGCAACCGAAAATCCCATTCCAGTTCGGGGTAAAGAAATGGTGCAATGAAACCTCCACTTGCGGCGTCCACATGAATCGGGGTATCCCATCTGCATTCGCATGGCAACCGCATAGATATTTGTACATATTGTTTTAATTTTGATATGTAAGACTAATTACATATATGAATAATTGTTTCTCTTTCTCTGTTTCACTATATCTCATCATTGTTATGCACAAGTTCACAAGTGCTTATACGGTTCTCAATTTAAAATTGGTTGTTTGCTGAACACACCCTATGTATCGATGGATGGTTGTTTGATTCAGAATCACATAAACGTTTGCACCTAAATTGGTTATGTAGTCGCATAAGCATGGTACGTACAAGTGTGAAAAATTGTTATAGTTTATGCAGTTGTCAACTTTAGTTTGGTTACACAATGAAAAAAAGTTTTAAGTAAAGAATTGTTAGAACTACATGAACATTTACACATTAGTTGTTTAAGTATAATACATAAGACAGATAGATAGATATATGTGTATACTGTCTCTTTTTTTCTTTAAATTGGTTTTGTAGTAAACATGCAGATTATGTGATGTTAATGTTAGATTTGGCCATATACACATACCCGGTCTCTGCATTCTTCTCAACTAAGAGGTCGTTTAAGCGCTTAACATCTTCAAATTCACCGTTAAGGGTTGAACCCAAGATAGCGGCCACACAGATGGTGTTTTCGTCGACCATCTCCACAGCTTTCTCTGGATCCATCACATAGTAACCCTCACGTAACTTTACTTCCTTCAACTCCACTTCAAAATACCGAGCAAATTTCTCCCAGCAAACCTATACAAATAAACTAATTAAACTGAAACAAATTCTTTTTTTATTAAAAGGTAAATGTAATTATTTAACTTACTACTTTTTTACTACCTGAACATTGGCGCCTGTGACAATGTTAGGTTTATCGCAAGGTTTCCCAAGAGCTTTCATTTTGTTTTGCCATTTTCTTTTGAAAGCCAAACCGGCAAGCATGATCGCTTCGGATGAGCCTATGGTTCCGACCCCGACAGCAGTCTCGGAGTCCCTGAGTGGTGCGTTGAAGAGATGTGCTATCATGTTCACGCAACGGTTCTGCATTTGTTTTGATTAGGATCATTCAAAAAGGTCATTTGATACAATTAAGGTGTAAAACACACTCTAGACTATAACAATTCACTCCAAATTAGAATTTGCAATATTTATAAGACCAAGTAACTTATATATATCCTTCTCTCAACTCCTGCTCTAAGTATCAAATAATAATGAAAAGGCACAAAATATACGTACACCCGAACATTGTTATCTAGACACTTTGAATATAGGCCGTATTGATATATACAACATGTATTGGTTTGTAAAATAACAAATTAGTAAGTTTACAAGGCCGTAACGAGTCTTATGATCGTAAGTAAGTTTTTTTCTGATTTTTTATTTTTAGATTTAAATTTTTGACTTTTTATTTATATTTTGTTGATATTTTATGATTTATTAACTAATATTATTTTTCTAGATTTATTTATTTGCAAGATTTCTGAATAAATTGATTCACCGTATTAAATTTACAATTATATTAAATTGTTTTATTGTTATTGAAATAGTTATCTTTTATACACATGTATAGGGTTGCAAACGAACTGAACGTTCAGCGAACAATTCGTAAACCGTTCGGCGGGAAGTTCATTTATGTTCGTTCGTTTAGTGAATGAACGAACATGAACAAGAAAACTTCGTTCGTTTAGTTAAACGAACGAACATGAACACAAGTCGCGTTCATTCATTTATGTTCGTGAACATTCGATAATGTGTTCGTTTATGTTCGTTAATGTTCGTTCGTGAACGTTCGATAATGTGTTCGTTTATGTCCGTTAAAGTGTTCATTTATATTCTTAATTAATGTGTGAGTTATTTTTATGACTATTATATCAAGTATTTTTTGGTATTTATGTTAACTATTTATTTATTTTTATTGATTTTGTGTAATGTTTGTAATAAAAAATATAAATTTTATTCTAAAATAAATCTATAATAATTTGTATTCGTTTGTGTTTATGAGTTTTTTTTGTGTTCGTCATATTCATGAACAGTTGTTTGTGTTCGTTTGCTTTTGTTTGTGTTCATTTACGTTCGATAAGTGTTCGTGAACAGTTCATGAACATATTCATTTTCTTAATGAACGAACACGAACAAGAAATCTCGTTCGATAAGTGTTCGTGAGCAGTTCATGAACAAGTTTATTTCTTAACGAACGAACATGAACAAGGCCTTGTTCATGTTCGTTCGGTTCGTTTGCAGCCCTACACATATATGTTGGCTCAATCTCACGAGAGGCCTTATGGAAACTTTAAAAATGATTTTTTGGTAGTTAGCATAGTTACATGTAATAGTTTACTTTTTCGATTTAACTAGTATTAATCTCCGCGTTGCGGCGGAGCGAAAAACCGTTTCAAATAGTACTAATATCATACCGTCAACTACCATCAACACAGAAAATACTCGTATTAGAAAACAATAGAAACAGAATAATGAAACCGAACGGAAAGTAGACATAAAAACGTTGAACCACGTACGTAAAATGTAAAACGTTAAGTCAATCTAGGACTCGCACGTTGCGACGTGATCATTAAACATGAAGAATTTGTGTGACGACGTTGATATTCACGCACACGTTACAACGTGTTAACTCTTAAAATTTAGAGCGAAATGTAAAATGAAAAAAATATGAAAGATGAAAAGTATAAAGGATTAAAGTTGAAAGTGATAAACTATCGGGTTAAATTATAAAAGGAAAAAAAATACAACTTTTAATGTTTATTGAATACATTGATGTATAGATAAGTTAGTAATTAGTAATATTTAAATATGATGAATAAATTAATTTATTAAATTTGTAACTAATAACAGATTTTACAAATTAAAATTTCCAAAAAATAATATAAATTAATAAATTATAATATACTTGATAACAAGAAAAAGTAGAAATCTGAAAATAAAAATAATAAGAAAATTACTTTCGGTTATAAGGCTCATTACAACCCTCAAGGTTCATGAATTGTCTGATTTGTTATTGGGAAGCAATGGCTGATCAAAAAGCAAAGATAGGCGCATAGTTCGCTGACCTATAAGAGTGATTTTGTATATGAATACGGGCGGGACCGACTCAATGTTTTCTTGAGCCCCAACCGAACTAAAAAAATGAGGTCCTTCTTGTTCAACACAATCTAATCAAATTTCTTTGAACAAAAGCAATAAATCAAAAAAAAATTCATATACTAACCGTAACTACTTGATAGTTAGTTTATTTGAACAAAAGGAGGCAATACAAGGTTAGCCGATGTCGATCAGATTGATCGAAGAGGAAGAAAACTTAGTAAGGGTCATTTGCTTTGTAATTTGTGTGACTTTGTTTCTTTAATAACATACGAAATAATCAAAATTATCATGTGTATTCAACAAGAATTATTACCATTTCAAAATTCCATTGACCCATAAAATACCAAAACTCGCTATATTTTTAAAAAATAAGAATCATTAGTTTTAAGGGCCCCAAACCTATGACGTCACAAATTATATTATAGAGTCAGCCCTGAATACGGGTTGTATTGAACAACACGATATTTATTTAAAATGTTTAAATATCACATCCGGTTGTATTTAACAAATTCTTATAAAATAATGATTGCTTTTGTAACATATAATGGGTTTTAGTTGGGATATATTCTAGCATGGTTGTAGCCGGAGTTGTTGTGAATTTGTTTCAAAAAGTGGAAAGAAAAGTAGGGGAAAAGAAGACGTGAAATTATTTAAATCCAAAAGTATCAATAAAAGGAAAGAAATCTAGAATCTTATATTCATGCTTTTTGCTGGACAGCTGTAAAAACTAAAAATATTAATATACGATCGAGTGTTTGAAACGACGTAAATTCGTGAAAAAATACAAATAAAATATTATTAACATAAAAACTCATATATTACAAACGTTAAAGAAAATAAATATTAAATTAAATAACTAGTAACTAAGATTTATAAACTTATCTCAGTTATAGCATTTACAATAGATTTCTTTGATTTCCTTTATTTAATAAAAAAAAGATGCAGGATAACACATTTTCGGGAGTCTTAAAAATATGTCACGTGTCAACTGAATTGTTTATATTATATATATTATAAATATAGATTGTATTTTTAATATAATATAAACAATAAAGTTATATCTTTTAACACTTGAAATTAGGGTTTTAATGGTTTGTATTCAGATATTAGTGAGAAGACTATGAAACACTACACGAACATAATCGTGTCATCTGTAAACAAATGACTCCTGAAGTTTAATACAATTGATGGATTAACACAAACATAAGCTCGTGTAGCAAAACAAAATTATTCACGATTTAATATATTGAAATTATAAACTTACAACAAAGATTACAAATGTGTATAAAATAAAATTTTGCGTTCAAAATATAAAACTTAAAACCCATCTTCGTATTTTTAAATTTCTGATCCAAAATAATTAAGTTAAAATAAACCATTTTTAATATAATGATAAAAATAAGTGTTGATGTAAGAATAACCCACTTGGTAGTGGTTTTGCTTCTTAAAAATAAGGATTTAGGCTCAAATCTAGAAATAATGTAAATTAGCTTAAAGTAATTTAAGAGTAAAAGTAGTGTAGATATATCGTTAAAAATATAAAAATAAGTAGGACAAGGACCAATGATTCTTAACTCAACTGGTTAAGGTGAGACACTTATGATATGTAAATAAAGGGATGTCATGGATTCAAGTCTTACTCTGAGCAAAATGCTCAGAGTTGAGCCATGTTTTTTTTCTCAATAATGAGTTTCCTCCTAAGGGGGTTAGGGGTACGGTCCCGACCCGGATTACTAATAAGTGGGTCGGATTAAGATAACACCTATATTTTGAAACAGGATCGTACATTTGTCGTTAAGAAAAAATGAGTAAATTATTGTTTTCCTTCTTATGGTTTGATTATATGTCATTTTCATCAAAAAATATTTTTTTTTACATTTGTCTCCCCAAAGTTTGAAATAGTTGTTATTTTCATCTAAAAACAAGAATTTCGTGGTAAAATTTTCTATTAGTAACAAGTAAACATAAATTAGGATTTCATTTTTTATATAAAGATTTACGTAAGTATCTTTTTAACGATGAATATTTAAATTTTATAAAACAATAAAAGTAATATTTTTAAATGAAAATAACAATGTTTCCCGGACCCTAAGGAGTAAATGTAAGAAAAAATATTTTTAAATGAAAAAGATAAATACGTGACCAAACCACGAGAATAGAACAAAGATTGACGAAGTTTGATACGAAACTCAAATCTAAAAGTTGCTTGATGTTTTAATATGTTTTTAACCACTTTAAGTCGCTGATATCTTTAATAATTTAAAAAGCGATGATACATTAGATTAAAACAGGGGAGATGAATAGATTTGAAGTAGAAGTAGTTTTAGAAATGTTTTTAGAATTGGATCGGATGTCGAACCGGACGCCTTACTGCTTTGGTGGTCGGACCGGTAGGACCGGTTGGACCGGATTTAACTATATTTTAATTATATTTATATATGTAATTAAATATAAGTAATTTAAATATATATTTATAGTTATATATAAAACTTAATTATATTTATATATCCGACATACTAATTTATAGTTTAACACCCCATTTTTACCAATTAAAAAAAACCAGCCCGAACAGGTTTGGTTTCCCGGTCCAACTAGCGGTTCGGGACGAACCTGCTAGTTCAACCACTAAAAAACGAATCACACCAGACTGGACTGGACACGGGACCGATTCCCAGTCAAACCGGCCGGTCCGATTCGGTACGTCTAAAAAAGCATTGGATTTAAATGATATTTTATTTATATATTTGAAGACAGAGTATTGATGGATGGAAGTCGTTGGAATGAATCAAATCAATTATTACACAAGCGGCAGTTTATTAACCATACGTTTGGTCTAACAGATAAATCATTGTTAGATATGAATAAAGTTGGAAGAAATAGCACATTACTATATTCTACATTTTTTAAATCGAATATTCTTTTTCTTTTTTCTTTGAGAAGCTAAATGGCCGGTTCTGATTGGTCATACCGATATAATAAAATGGTCCTAGGGCGTCGTGAAGCATGGCCGGTTTAAAGTTCTTACTGCTCTACAGGAAAAAATAATATATTATATTTAAGATTTAAAAAATAACAATCAAGACAGATCAAACAAATCACTGTTGATTCAATGTTACAAGGTTGTATGGGGGTGTATCATTGGTATACGTCGTATAGATTACTTTATACAACCGTATACGACGCACTCGACATGTGTATGTCTACATATGACAACGATCCCAGGGGGCTAAGCCCGCCTCTCTCTCTCTCTCTCTCTCTCTCTTAATCGTCAATCGTTTTAATTTTTGACCCGTTAATCTTAATTATTTTTTTATATATAATGAGTTCTTCCCCTTTATAATAATTACATATATTATATTTGCCTCCGGCCTCCAATATAATGTTCAAGCTATGCAATCAAACTAACCGTATTTTATAGGGTTAAATATGGCAGCTAATCACTAATGTGATGTTATGCACCCTTATAAAAGTATACGCTAATGTAGAAATATTATACATATGTATATCGTCTGAATGATAGATTGATTTGATTGAAAGAAATTAAAGTGAGACCCTAACACTCATGAGAGCGAATATATTTTTATAGCACTACCCCAAAATCAAACAACTAGAAGACTATAACACATTAAAGTCTAAAAAGATCAAAAAGTAGATGTTTTGAAGTTGCTTTACTTAGTTAAACCAAAACATTTCATGTGGTTGTAGGTTTTTCTCACAAAGTGTACATTATTATTATTAGGTCCTACTGTTACCATGTTGCGCATTATACACGACAAACATCATACTAATTAAAGGAACAATTTACTAGACAAAAGTAGCAATATAAAAAATGACTGATTTAGTAAAAAAAAAAGAATGATGGAGTCAGTAAATATACCTGTAGTTCAGTGGTGACAGGATACTCATCCATGTCAACATAATTCTTATTAATAGCAGCCATGATCAGCTTGTCACATTCAGGTTCCATCCACGTTGTCACGAACGACGCGAGATTCAGCCTCGGGTTCCCGTCGAGCATCAGCTCGTCGTTTATGATCTGGAACGCGGCTTCTTTAGGGATCGAGTTATCAGGCATCTTAAACCTACAATCACCAAAATTAAATTCAACATGAAAAGTTGCTAGGAATGTGGTTTTAGATCGGGTGGATTGGATCTGCACCTCGGGAGAGAGGTGCGAACGTATCGAGAGGCGAACGTCGAGTGGAGCGAGACATCGGAGTCGGATCCTACGGTCCTCGATAGCACCATGGTTGATGGTTCACTGTGTGTGTGAGTTTTGATTTGGAAGAAGGAAATTGAGGAGCATTTATAAAGCCAATGGATGCGCCAAGATGAAGAAATTCGTTGGGGGACAAAGTATGTAATATTGTATTGTAATTATGGAGTGACTTCGGAAGATAATACAACTATATTTATTTTTTTATATTTTTAGGAAAGTCGTGTAATAGTTGAATAGTTATAGGTGTCATTTCTTAGATAATGGTTTTCGTCCAAATGTTTCAAAATCTTAATTTTTCTTCATGTGATTTGCAATTCGTCTCGGTTGACTCCAACTCGTTAACATCGTTAATTGATTTCATTAAAAACAAGGGTATTTTGGTTTTTTTATATGTAATGGCTGATTATGTAACGTGTTAACATATTTTACTAGTTAAGGGACTTTTGTGTAATTTTTGTAAAATATCTTCTCCTTTTTCACTTCCAGACCACCACCATCTAGTGGCTGAGGTTTATAGTTGCCGTGGGGGCCGCTCCCCTCTTTCATTGATAGTATATTTTTTTGGTTTATTAGTGTAAATTCATATATATATATATACAGGATGGGTTCAAATGAAAATCATTTCTTTTTTAAAACTCTAGGAACCAATCTCAGCCACTTATTTTTTATCACATGCAAATCACATGTCATTTTCCTCTTTTTTATAAACGTTCGTAACTTTTTTTCACGACATCATTTTTTAAAAAAAAATCACCATAAAATTTAGTATTTTTTTATATTTCCAACGCCTACCATATTGATATACTTTTTTTAAAAAAATCGTACATTCGTTGTTTACATATGTGTAAATCTAGTTATACACATGTGTAGTACTGGATTTACACATGTGTAAAATGAATTTCGTTAATAAAACAAGATTTTTTTATTTTTTTAATTTTTTTTATATTTTTTATGAAAGAGGGAAAGTTGGGGAATATTTTTGTATTTTTATTTTTTTTATTTTTATGTT
>BJCM01273130.1:0-34822 GCA_018326385.1 Flaveria bidentis | reverse complement strand
TCTGCTTTGCATTTGAAATACATGCAGGAGTCACAAGAGAGGAGAAGTACAAGAAGTACGAGGAGGTTATGAAGAAGGTAAGACAATAGATGAATCTAGGTCCAAGGGGGAGTTTGTTGATACATGTGTACCTTGATTCTGATCTTAATGTAATATGTCTTTATTGTCTTACACTAATGTAATAGTTGGGTACTTAATGAAATGAATATGTTTGGTTATGAAATGAAAATGTTTGGCTGTGTTTATAATGTTTAATAATTCATTAATGAGTTGTTTAATGCTTATCGAATTGATTATATAGGTTTGTGGTTGATTGAATTAATATAAATATTATTAAGACATTTAATACATTCAAAATTAAGAACATGAAGTTATCATGCAAATGGCCCATGCTAATGGACCATACGCATGAACAACTTCCTGCAAATTACTTAGTCGCACGACTGAACCAGGAGACTGGATCAGTCATATGATTGTCACTTAAGATTGGCTCAGTCGCACGACTGAACACTCATTCGGGCGAATGGACCAACCGTATGACTCAATCGCACGACTAAACCATGTAAATGGTTTAGTTGCCCGAATGGGCAACCCTAACCCATAAATACCACCTAATTCGTGGAAAAACATAAGCATTGAATCCACTTCGACTCCAGACGTACCCTAGCCATCCAGAAGCCTCTAAGTTCGTACTCCAAGTTCATAGAACGTTGTAGATCGTTTTCTAATCGATTCTTGACGTTAGATTCAATACATCATTATGTCTACGTGTGTTCTCACTGATTGGATCGCCAATAAAATAGGATTCCACACTATTTGATTTGGTTTAACACGTTAATTAGTTGGTGTTTTGTTCAAATACCAGATCCTGACACAATTAATTTATGAGATGGTCAAGACTTAATCAAGGATCGAATCGCAAATATAAAAGCATCTAGAGTTCCTGTCCAGTTATAGAACTCAACTGTGTTCTATTCCATTGGTGAGTGATATGGGAGCACACCACAAAGAGGGAGGCTAAACTTAAATGAGTATGAACTAAGGCCCAAATAATGGCCTAGGCAATGTTTTAAAGATAAAGTTCCTGGTGCTTCGCAAATTGCATGAATTTCAGCAACATTGATCGTATTATGGTTTACAGCCACTTACTTAATCCTTGGATTGCCGCAACTCTCACTGCTCACTCTGGATGTGGTGTGGCCACTCGCCCACTCCCCTATTATGTTATCAACTTCTACAACAGATTTTGGTCCCAATCCCTTCAAATTTCTAATCATATTGGTTATCTAACCCTAAAATTGATAGGTTAGTTAAGGAGGCTATTGTATTAGTCGATTTGATGAGTCCCAGGACTTGGTGCTAATGAATAAACTTAGATCGATCAAAGGTTTAAACAATGGTTGAGTAAAGTAAAGGAGTTAGAAAACAGGCATTGTAACAATCTATTGAAGTAAGGCTCCTATGTTAAAAATTTTGGCAGAATCAGGATTGCAGGTGCGGTTGTGTCACTAAACACTTGGTTTTCTCTCAAACTCACTTACACTCACACGGTTATGATGAAGCAGGATCTCTAAAAGAGTTAATTATAATATAATAAGTAACTTAAGAAAACATAAGTAATTTTCAAGGTAGTTTTATATATTACTTCTCAACTTAAAGTTTACAAGACTCTGACAAGCATGATACAAGAGTTACAATGAGAAACTATATATACTATCACCTACAGCCGGTTATACTTTGATACCAGCTAAAATCCTATAACTAAAGTAGATACTACAAAGCTATAGTTAAGGTATCTTAGATAATTTCTTATCTAAGATATGGTAGTCATGACATGTCCATGAATTACTTTTTGTCACCAACTAAAGTTGGCAACTGTACTAACAAATAAATGTAAACAGTGGAATAAAGTATGGTCAACTACATGGCCTTTTAGGAAAATTCCATGTAGTATCAGAGGTCTGCAGCAGAGTGTCAGAGACCATACTTATGTTCACTGGTCCATAGCAACATCTTCTGAAGGTTAGTTGGCTTCGGAAGAACAAGTTCTTCCAAAGCCTTTTATACTTCAGAAGAGGTTGCTTCTTCCGTGGCTTGGGGACTTCTATTTCGGAAGTCATTGTTTTTGAATTCTTCTAAGTCTTGAACTTCGGAAGAGAAGACTTTGTCTTAGGAAGTTGGATACTTTTCCTTTGGAAGTTGATTTTGCACTTTGTCTTCAGAAGAACTCCATTTTCTTCGGATGTTCCACACTTAGCTTCGGAAGTCCTTTATAAGTTGCACCAAGAATAGTCTAAGTGTTTGGTTTTGTTGCCCAGCCTTTCTAGATCCAACAAAATCCCCCTAGGCTGATGCTACCAAAACCTCACTTACTTCTACTTCTCATGACTTTCTGCACAAGGGACGAGAGATATTTGTCTGTTTCTTTGTTGTGTCCGGAGCTTGTGCTGAGAAGTCTATGCAAGTCATTAGTGGATAGGAGATCTAGTCTAACACTCCTATTGACATGCACCCTTTGTTGTGCCCCCTGAAGAGAGTTAGTTAACGAGAGTTATAGTCATACTCCCATCTAACAATGGATTCAAGTTTAGGATCTACAACCATTTGAAGAAAGGCTTTGACTTTGGTTGTTGATCCCTTCCTCTCCTCATCCTCTTTTAGTTTTAACTCCTCTTCAATTCTTTTCCTAGCTGTTAGCTCAGCCAAGTGAAGGCTGCTCAGGTGATTTCTGATGTGGGCAACTACCTCAGAGTTACAGGGGGTTGGAGAATGGCTTCTCTGCTAACTCAACAATATCAAATCTGCTCAAGTGTAGCAGAGATGAGGTATTAAGTCTATTCAACTCGCCATTCTCTCTCTCAACAACAAAGTTGTGAGAAGAGTCTTCAAACCTCTATTAGACAATCTTCTTTCTAGGCATGAGGGGTTTGCTAGTTACTTTGTCTCCCTTCTTGGTATCCAACAGAGTCACCAACTTCCTTCTTAGCTTCTTCACTTCATCATTTAGTGAATCAGAGTTGAGGGCCAAGGAGTTTAACAACTTGGTCCAATGTTCCTCTAGGAAGATCAAGGAATTGATCTTTTGTGAGGGAACATGAGGATCCATCAGTATAAGTCAGCTTGATAAAATCCTCCTCACCAGAGATGTCACTCAAAGTTGTGCATTTTTTGAGCTTCATCTTAATCTCCTTAAATTCTTCTAAGGAGAGATGTTTAAAAGGCTGAGGGGAAGGCCTGGATGGTTGTTAGGTAGGTGGAGGTGTTTGGCTTCTGGGTAGTGTTTTTGGTTGAAGGATAATAAGTTGAGGTGGTTATGGTGATGAGGTAGGTATGGTGGTTGGTCTAGGTTCATGGGTGTAAGGTTCAAAAATAGTCTTAGTTTTGATAGGGAAAGGAAATGGGAAAGGTTCAGGTTGAGGTTGGGGTTGAGTTTGGGTTGTAGGTTGGGGTTGAGGTGTTGGTTTGAAGATCATCCCTTGTCCCCTTCTATACATCTCTTTCCTTTTTCCCAAGAGAATGTCAGCCTTGATGTCACTAACATGTCGCTGGAGTATCTTTTTAGACATGGGTCCCATTTGCCTACCAGGGAAGCCATGAACCCGGAGATAGTCCTTCATCCAGGCCTTTTCACTATCTTCTTGGCAGCAATGACCCCAACTTCTTCTTCCTTTCTCTTTTTCTCCCTCATCTTCTCTTTTGCATCTTTCTTCCTCTCTTTCTCCTGCTGATCCTGCTCTTTTTGAAGTGCCATAGGATCGTGTCATTGTTATGTGAAGATAGTTCTTAAAGAAAGAAACCCCTGAAGGTTAAGAAAGTTATCCTTTCCCTCCTAAGCTGCATATCAACTTCCCTTTTCTTCCTTTATTTTTCCTCCTCTAAGGCCAACCTTGCTGCTTCCTCCTTTCTCTCAATCTACAACATGGTTGCCTTTTTTAGCTCTACTAACTCCTCTAGTGGTAGCAAGAGTACATCTTCAGTGATAGCTCCAAGCTTGATGAGCATGTTAATGATCTCCACCCTCCTTTTGTTGTTTACTGCCTCATGGTTGGTTGCAACTGCTTTGGTATTGGTAGCTTGCAACTTCCCAGTTGGAAGTCTACCAATTCTTTTAAGTTTCTTGATTCTCTCCTCCTCCTGAAGCTCTTCCACAGTCATCTTCTTCTTGCCTTTTACATCTTTGGAAGTGCTAGACTTTGGTGGTTCTTGGATGGAAGGTTCAGATTGAGGAATGGTGGATGGAGATAGTGAAGTTGTTTGAGTTAGGGGTCGGTTGAGAAAGTCCTCACTATTTACCTCAGATGCCAGCTCTAGAATTGCATCTGTGATGATTAGACCCTCGGAGAAGGAGAACAAACTTTCCGTAACTTCCATCTCAGCTTTGGAAGATTTAAATTGTTCTTCTGAGGCTTTGACTTCAGCTTTGGAAGTTTAAAGGAATGCACTATTTGTCCCAACTGTTTCAGTTGCTGGGCCATGAGTCCTCATTTCCCCTTCAAAATGAATCTCAGGTTCTATTTGGACCTTAGGTTGACCAACTTCTTCCAAAGTGGTAGAAGGTGCACTTAACCTCTGAAGCTTTTCAGCTCCAAAGTATATCATAGCCACATCAAGGCTAGGCTGATCTAAAGAAGATCTTAATAGAAACTTGGAGAAGATTCTGTTGTGATCTCTGAGCATCCTTGGGTCCATTTGCAGGACAACTTGAGGAGGCTTAGGAAAGACTGTTGCTGTGGGAGCAGGGTATCTAGCAAATAGAGAAGTTAAAGCTTGGCTCTGTGGTTCCTCTGTTGTTTGTCTCTGAACATTCTCCCTCTTTTTGGTAACATCATCTTGAGAGCTAGATGAGCTAGATGAAGAGGTCAATGAGACTTGAATAGATACGTGCCTAACAGATCTCTGAATATGTTTCTTAGCTAGTTGAGCCTTGAGATTTTCAATCTCAAATTGCTGAGTGGCAGACCTATCCTCTAAAGTCTTAACCTTTGATTCAATTTTTGAGACTTTAGAAAGTAGGTCTTGAATGGCGAGTTGCATACTTCCCTCATCTTCTTTTGAAGAATCACGGGGAGATGAGGTAAGATACCTTGTATGTTCATCCTCACCACCAGATGTGGTTTCTTGGCACCCTGGTTTCCCTTGCCTAAGGATGTCTATTTCAGAGTCATCAAAAGGCAAGGTTGCTGTAGCTTCAGTCTCAGAGATGGCACCACTAGCCTGAGAATCCAATGAGTTTCCTTCGGTAGTCGCGGCTGAATCTAGATAAGTCCCCTCCACATCCGTGGGACTCACCTCAGTTGGTTTGAACTGATGTGTGCTAGAGACAAGAGGTCCCTCTAGGCTCAGTTGATACGATTGAAGGTGTTGTGGATCAACTTCATTGCCATGAAGAGACATAATCTCCTTATTAGTTATGATTAAAAGGTCAGTACAGGATAGGGATGTGAAGACTACTGACCCAGGATGTTTGTCAATGTCCATTGGCATTGAGCCTTTGGTGGGGCTGTCCCTTTTTGGTTTCTCAAGAGAGTGTTGGGACTTATCCTAAGGGCTTGTGGCATGGGTTTGGGGCTCAGGGAATTGAGACTAAGGAGACTCAAATTCCATATTGAGGTCAAATAAGAAGGATGGTGAGACCTCTGACTGAGTAGGAGCCTATGGTTCCACTCTAGTCTTTTTGGTTCGAACATGAGGGGCTTGCTCAATTAGAGTAGACTGAGCAAGGGTTCGTTTGCGTCTCTGATATTTGTGTTTCATAGGGTAAGCAGGAAGATCTAGCAAATTGAGGGTAGTTGCTGGTGTGGGTTCATCACCTGTGGAGTGAACAGGGATGTCACCAAGAGCCTTTAGCTCAATCATACCTAGAAGAAGCGCAGTTTGTCTTCCAGTGAAGTTGGTTGACACTCTCTTTAAGATCTTGAAGATGGTCAGCCTCATTTGAGGGACATGTAGAGTAGCTGCATAGACAAGCTTACTCTGGTCCAACTCACAGTTGATTATATGCTGGATGAACCTTGGATACATGAAGAATGTGTTCTTTTGAAGGTTTCCAATAAGGTTAGTCAACAAAAATCTTGTGTAGTTGAAGCGGAGGCTATTCACCAATCCATGAACTAGGCAGCCTAGTTCATATGGGATTTGATCCCATCCCCCAGACTTGTTCGACAAACAATAAAAAACAACATGAAGTAGGAACTTCCAGTTATAAGAAAAATTGAACTTATAAACTGTATACCTATTCACATCTCCACCGTATCCCATTTGAATATAGGTGTCGTCAAGGTCTGATTTAAAGAACTCAGTAGGAGCACCTTCATCATGGAGCTCCAGATGCTCCCGCTCCCGGATGACTTGTTCAGTAATGATTAACTCCTGTCTAGACATGCTTGACCTAATAACCATAACACCATTTAGGAGTACTATCTGACCGTTATCCCAAAATTCTTCCATGTGATTCAAGTTAATGGTGGGGTTCACAGTCAGAGCAGTAAAGTAGGTAGATTGGGTAAGAAAGGAAATGATGTCTAAGAAGTCAGCATCCTTAGTAGAGTCAAGGAGTGCAACTTGGTTGTGTTGAGGGTTGAGTGCCATTGTGAGAAAGAACAAGGGAAACAAGTTTAAGTAGAGTGAATTTGGGGTGAAGGAAGCTTTGGATAGTAATTTGGTAAAAAGATTAAAGTGAAGAGTCAGGATTATTTAAATGGGTGAAATGGCGGTTTTTTGGGGGTTGTGGATAAGGTGAAAAGATGGTCTGGGGTAAGATATGACAGTGGCGGTAAGGTTAAAAACCATTTAAAAAAATTCCGACATCATTAAGAAAATCTTTACTTTTTACTGTGTGGGGCCTAAAAATTTCCATTACAAAGCAAAGTCTTATTTCGAAGGTAAAAGTATTTCCGAAGGGTTTTCTCTTCCGAAGCCAAAAATTACTTCCAAAGGTAAATAAATTTACTTCCGAGAGTAAGAAGGTATTCCGAATGGAGAGTTTTGTATGCTTTGGAAGTAGATATGATACTCAATCAATCACTTCTTCCGAGACTAAAACACTTCCGAGAAGAATTCCCTTTGGAGAAATTTAGCTTCAGAAGATATGAAACAAATCTTCCAAAGGTTAATTTCTCTTCGAAAAAACCCATACCTAGAAATTTAACCTATTGTAACAGGGCTTAGATTGTTTTGACACAAGACATTACACATTTCTAAAAGGTTTTTCAAGTGAGATAGACTAATCAATGTTTATCATCCCAATAGCTGTAATAAGATATTTAAATTTTTGTTCATCAAAAGCCTTAGTGAACAAATCAGCATATTGTTCATTTGAGTCAACTTTGATTAGTTTTATCAGGTTTTTCTCATGAATATCTCTAATGAAATGGTACATGATATCAATGTGCTTTGTCTTGGAGTGCTTCACAAGATTTTCAGTGATGGAGATAGCACTGTTGTTGTCAATATGAATAGGAGTGCTCATGAAGTTGAATCCATAGTCTAGCATCTGGTTTTGAATCCAAAGCAGCTGAGCACAACAACTTGTAGCAACAATGTATTTAGCTTCAGCAGTAGATGTGAAGACACTTGATTGCTTCTTGCATTGCCATGAGATGATCCTTCCACTAAGAAATTGACATCCTCCTGATGTGGATTTCTTGTAATGTTGCAGCCACCATAATCACTATTTGAGTAGCCATAGAGATTGAAGTTGGAATTTCTAGGTACTAGGGACCAAGCTTTGGTCCTCCTTTGAGGTATCTAAGAATTCTCTTGGCAGCAACTAGGTGAGACACCTATGGAGCAGCTTGATATCTTGCACATATGCATGTAGCAAACATAATATAAGGCCTGCTTGCTATGAGATACATCAAAGACCCAATAATTGCTTTATACTGTTGTTGATCAGTATCCTCCCCCTTAGAGTCAGGGCAAAGATTGTGGTTTCTAGGAATAGCTGTCTTGGCTGGCTTACAATCCTTCATATCAAATCTCTCTAAGATATTAGAGACATACTTAGATTGATTGATAAGAACCCATCCTTCATTTGCTTCACCTGAATTCCAAGGAAAAAGTCCATTTTTCCCGTGGAACTCATCTCAAACTTCTTCTTCATAATGCTCTCAAAGTCTTTACACATTTGGTCATTTGAAGAACCAAATATGATATCATCAACATAGACCTGAACAAGAAATATGTCTTTCCTAGACTTCTTAATAAAAAGAGTCTTATCAATGGTTCCTCTAGTGTAACCATTCTTTAGGAGAAACTAAGACAAAGTCTCATACCACAGCCTAGGTGCCTGATGCAGCCCAAAAAGAGTTTTATCCAGTTTGCACACATAGTTGGGGTGTTGTGGGTCTTCAAATCCTAGAGGTTGGCACACATAGACCTCCCTATCTATATTTCCATATAGAAAGGCACACTTGGCATCAAGTTGATAGGCATTAAAGTTCTTGGTTGCAGCATAAGCAAGAAAGATTCTAACTGCCTCAAGTCTTGCAACAGGTGCAAAGATACAAGTATAATGAGTTCCTTCCTCTTGGGTATATCCTTGAATTACCAATAAAGCTTTGTTCTTGATGATCAAGCCCCTATCATCTCTCTTGTTCCTGAAAACCCATTTGGTGCCTATAGGTACTTGACCAGATGGTAGCGGGCAATGGTTCCAAACCTTTTGTCTCTTGAATTGAAGCAACTCCTCTTGCAATGACTCCACCCAGCTACTATCCTTTAAGGCTTCTTCTACTTTCTTAGGTTCCATCTGAGACAAGAAGCATGAGTACAGGTAGACATTCCCATTATGAGTTTGTCCCCTTGTTCTCACACCTTCAGAGACTTCTCCTATGATGTTCTCAGCTGGATGAGTGTTGTGAATCCTTAGTCTAGGAATCACTTCTAGTTGCAAAGATAGATCTAATTTGGACATATTTTGCTCAGGAATATAAACACTTGGTCCAGCTGTTGTTTCAATGTCATTCAATGAGGACTGAGTGAATAAAAGAGAAACATCATCATCAATGATTGGCTGAGAAGCAGCATTAACAGTTGCCTGTTCCTTCAGAATACTGCTTCTATCAATTGGGTGTTGTACAGTGTCACTTGAAGAGTTGAAGTTTCACTATCTCTTGAATGAGTCATGCTACTTGATCTTAAGATAGTTGGAGCTGGATCTTCAATCACTCTTGGAGAATTTGAACAGGGTCTGGGCAACTCAAACAGTTGATCATGATTATTTTGAGGACCTGCTCTAACTGAAACATTCTCACAAGATGAATTAGAATAGTTAGGAAACAATTCTAAGTCAAAAATGTAATCAGGGCTATTCCCCCTAACACAAGGAGTGTGCTTATTGACAACAATGCTAGATGATTCCTCAAATTGTTAATTTTTGATGTTATAAACTCTATAAGCAATAGAGTTGGAGGAATATCCAACAAAGATAGCAACATCTGACTTCTCACCAAATTTTGCCAAGTTGTCTTTGTGTTAAGTATGGTACACCTGCTGCCAAAGGACCTTAGAAAGCCAATGAATGGTGACCTGTTGTTCCATAGCTCATAAGGGGTTTTTCCATGTGGCTTAACTACAAGAACATTGTTCTACACATAGCATGCAGTGCTGACTGCCTCTGCCCAGAAAGTAAGAGGCAGCTTTGAATCAGCTAAGATAGTCCGAGCAGCCTCAATAAGTGTCCTGTTTCTCCGCTCAGCAACATCGTTTTGTTGAGGAGTTTTAAGAGCACTATATTGTTTGGCAATCCTTTTGAGTTACAGAATGAGTCAAAAATTTGATTCTTAAACTCAGTCCCTTGATCACTTCTAATTATTTTTACCTTGTGATCAATTTGATTTTCTATTTCAGGAATAAAAGATATTAACGTTTCAACAGTTTCATCCTTAGTTCTTAAAAAGAATATCCAGGTAAATCTTGTAAAATCATCAACTATCACAAGGAAATATGATTTCCTTCTAATGCTTATTATACTTGTTGGACCAAAGAGCTCCATGTGCAATAAGTGTAATAGGGTGGTGATGGAGTTAATAACTTTGGATTTATGAGATATCCTGTGTTGCTTTCCTTTCAGACAAGCAATACAGTTATCTTTGTAGAAAAATTCCTTTTTAGGCAAACCATATACCGAGTTATTCTTAGCCAATTTATTCATTGTCTTAAAATTTACATGACACATTAGTTTATGTCATAGTGTTGACTCATCAACATCAGTTTTGGAAAGAAAGCATGATACTTATCCTGGTGGGGAAGCATAATTCATATCCAGCTTGTACATATCCCCTTTCCTATGAGATCTAAGAAGTACCAATTCTGGAAGAATGGTCATCCTAGGTTTGAGGATAATGCACTTAAGTTCTGTGAAAAGCATTTGGTGCTTTTGATCACAGAATTGAGAAACACTCAAAAGATTGTGTTCAAGCTGTTTGACAAAGTGTACTTTGTCAACCTTTAACTTGTTGTTGGATACAATCCCTCTGCCAGAAATGTATCCTCCAGCCTCAACTCCAAACTGAACAGGACCTCCATCAAAATGTTGAAATTGTTGAAGGAGAGATATGTTCCCAGTCATGTGCCTGGAGCATCCACTATCTACAATCCATACATTATTTTTCTTGTCGTATGGATTTCCCTGCACATAAGGTGAAAAAGTTATTATTATTGGAAACCCAAGCCTTGTTGGTCTTCGGCTCTTCCAATGAGGATTTTATTGAACCAAAATTTATGCATGGGGGTTCAATAAGTGATTGTAAAGAGGAGGTTTTGGCTGCAACATCTTCTTTGATTTTCCATTCCATCCCTTGGTTGATCATGGAAGATGAGCTTGTTAAACCTTGAGCAACATGGCATTCTTCCGAAACTTCTTTCTTATCGGAAGACACCTTCACCACCTTCTCTTCCGAAGAAGTCTTCTTCTGGGATGGTTTCAAGGGGACTCTCTTGGCTTTTTGAGTCTTCACAGCTTTAACTTCAGAAGCCATTTTTCTTTCGAAAGCAACCTTGCTTCAGAAGTAAGCTTTCCCTTTTTCGTCACTTGGACCATTTGATAGGGTCCAAATAAGAAACCTTCCCTAACTCCTTCTTTCTTATCATTATTTGCATAATGTGTGCTAACAGGATTGTAATAACAATCTTTGTCCATGTGATTTTGCAAGCCATACATTATGCATGCAATGTTAATTTTCTAGGAATGTGAAGGCTGTTGTTTTTTGTTCTTCTTGTCTTCAACAACAATCTTTCCCTTTCCCTTCTGATCCTTTCATTGGATATGGATAGGTGTGCTGGTACCACACACTTTTCCAGGTTTAGAAGTTCCCACCACCTGGAATCTAGCTGAGATGAACATACCCTTTTGCTTTGCGTCAATCTTCAGCTTTGATTCAGCCACTTTCATGGCAGTTTTTATGATTGCCTTAGCCTGGTTTCTTTTGGCTTTGGTGGTAAGAGGTTGGTTATCACTAGTAAGAAGGTAGAGTCTACCTGGATCTTCCCTGTGATGGTCTCCACACTTGTATCACTCTTTGACTCATGAAAAGACAGGTCGGCATATGGTACCTCTTGCTCTTCAGTACCACACCTTGGTTGTCCAATAGACTCATAAGAGTGTGATGGAGCAATTTCATTGGTCCCCAACCCACCTTTGTTTTGATAACAATGTTTTGAATGAGAGGATGATGTAAGAATGGCTTGGAAGTTTTGCTCTGAGATAGCATGCTTCCTGGCTTGAGCCTCAGCTGTGACAAGCTAGGCTTGAGCCTCAGCTATGAAAAGCTGGGCTTGAGCCTCAGACAATTTGGATATTAACTCCTTTATTTGAGTCTTGTAGTTTGTGTGTTCATGTTTTAAAAAGACACAATTTTCTCTAACTTTTCAATTTTTCTTTGATAGTCAGATTCATCTCTTTTAAAGTCAAATTTTAAAATATATAAAGACTCAATATCAGATTTAATTTCCGTATTGTAATCCTGATACAGTGTTACCTTAGCAATACAAGCTGGAGTGCAGAGATGTTCATATACCTTGTTGTCATCTGTTCCAGCCATAAGTGCTTAAGCAGGAGTCACATCTTGGACCATGAAGCTCCATTCAACTTCTTGAGCTACAGCTGCTATTTCAGTTGACTTCCTAGGGGCTTTTGGTGTGGAGACATGTGAGGAGGCATGAGAAGTTCCCAGATTTGACTTGGGAGCCTTGCATTCCCTAGAAAAATGACTAAGTTGGTTACAATTGTAATACTTTGTCTTGGTTTTGTCAAACCCAAACTTGCTGTTACCTGGGTTTTGAGGGAATTGCCTTCCAGTTCTCTTGAAAAACTTCTTTGCTATGTAGGTAAGCAGAGCCATTTGTTGGACTATGTCCACATACTCCACATCATTTTGGCTAAAGCACTCTAGATCATCAAAGCAAAACTGATGATCACCAGAGTACCCACTTCCTGAAAACAAATGCACAACTGTCCTGGAAAGAACCTTGCTGAGTTTGTTAAGACCTTGGAGTATCAGGAAATGTGATGTAGGGACCTAAAGAACAAGATGGCTGCTACGAGTAAATTAGGTATTGCTGAGGTTGGGTGGGTCTTGAGCCTTCAGGAACCATTAAAGCATTGCTAGCAGGAAGGCTTGAGGGTCTGCTCATCAAATGACCCCTCTTATTTTCCATCTCTAAATGGTATCCATCAAGAATGATGTATAGTTCAGTCATGGTGAGGGAGTTCAAAGTCTCTGTCCTTTTGATGGAGACACAATAGAATGTCCACTTATTTGGAAGTGCACTAATGAATTTTCTTGAGAGATCTCTCAAGTCAATGGTAACTCCTATAGACTAAAAGGAAAATAAGATCCATGTACCTGAAGTAATGCTGGCTGAGGGTCTCTCCAACAATATAGGTAAAGTTCTCAAACTGTTGTTTAAGTGAATCTTTCTTGGAGTTGTTGGAGATAGAGTACATTTGTGACAGTGCATCAAACAACTCTTTGGCTGACCTCCAATGCTCAAATCCCACCATGGTGGAGTTGGGTATAGCAGTCATAAGAGCTGTCATAGCATTGCTGTCTATGTCCATCTTCTTCTGGTCTTCATCTGAATAGTCTTCAACAGCCTTCTCGATCATGGCACCATTTCCTCCTTGTGCTGCAACCTTGGTCTTGTAGGGACCATTGACAATAAATAACCATATTTTACCATCAAGGTACCTCATGAAACCTTCTATACGCCTGCTCTATTGTCTAAAGTTTTCAGGGGTGATGATGGGTGCTCTAGTCATTGTCCCCATCTTAACTTCATATTTCTGAATAAGTGCCATTTTAGAGTATGGTGAAAAGAGGAGTGAAAACAAGTTGATTTGGATGGTAAGATCACACAATCAAGAGCCTAAATAGCTCTGATACTAATTGTAGGATTGCTTTGTCACTAAACACTTGGTTTTCTATTAAACTCACTTATACTCACATAGTTATAATGAAGCAGAATCTCAAAGAGTTGATTATAATATACTAAGTAACTCAAGAACACAAAGAAATAATTTTCAAAGTAATTGTATATATTACTTCTAAACTCTACGTTTACAAGACTCTTACAAGCATGATACAAGAGTTACAATGAGAAACTATATACACTATCACCTACAGCCGGTTATACTTTGATACCAGCTGAAATTCTATAACTAATGCAGATAATACAAAGCTATATTTAAGTTATCTTAGATAATGTCTTATCTAAGATATGGTAGTCATGACATGTCCATGACTTACCTTTTGTCACCAACTAAAGTTGGCAACTGTACTAACAAATAAAGGTAAAAAATGGAAGAAAGTATGGTCAACTACATGGCATTTTGTGAAAACGCTATGTAGTATCAGAGGTCTACAACGGAGTGTCAGAGACCATACTTATGTCCACTGGTCCATAGCAGCATCTTCCGAAGGTTAATTGGCTTCGGAAGAACAAGTTCTTCCGAAGCCTTTTATACATTGGAAGAGGCTGCTACTTCTGTGGCTTGGGGACTTCTACACTCGAAGTCATTGTCTTTGAATTCTTCTAAGTCTTGAACTTCGGAAGAGAAGACTTTGTTTTCTAAAGTTGAAGTTTTCCTTCGGAAGTTGATTTTGAACTTTGTCTTCGAAAGAACTCCATTTCCTTCGGAAGTTCCACACTTAGCTTCGGAAGTCCTTTATAAGTTGCACCAAGAATAGTATAAGTGTTTGGTTTTGGTTGCACCAGCCTTTTCAGATCCAACAAGGATGTAATTTGGATGAGGAAAAAACAAAGGTGGTGGAAGGTAAAAATTACATTAAGAAAATGATAATTGGATGACTTTGTGATTTAAGGTTTTTAATTAATGTTTGATATGGTTTTAGTCAGTAGGTTGGCAAATAGGTGTTAGTGGATTAGTGAGAGTTGATTTCGGCATTCTATGTAGGTTATCACCGGAAGATGGAAGAGATATGAACTCTACCAATGCGGGTACATTCAATTTGAATCATGAGGATGATGACTCAAACATATTTGAAAGAATGAGTGTAATATCTAAGAAGCGGGCACAATCAAGTCAAATGTCAAGAGGTGGAAATGTGAAGATGGTAAATGATCATGTGGTCATGGATAGAATTGCGGTTCTAGAACTAAAAATTTCTAGTCTTATGGTTGGAAAGAGTGGTGTGTCACATATATCTAATAATTATGAAGTATCTGATATGTGTAATGATACAAGCCACACCTCAGTTACATGTTACTTGAATTTGAGAAAGAGTGAGAATTAGAGAGAGTATATGGCCAATGAGAAATAAAGCCATACGATATAACACAAATCACCCCGGTCTTAGAAATCACCCAAATCTTAGATATAATAAAAATACTAGCCATTTAAATCCTTCTTTACAGGTACCAAATCAAGGAAACAATCAATATCAAGGCCAATAAAAAAGCTACAATCAAAGAGGCTATCAAAGGAACAGTTAATATAAAGGGAACTACCAACAAGGAGGTCAATACCAACAAAGAAATCAACAACATCAACAAGGGACTTCTAAAAGTAATGGTAATGACAATGCTATCTTAACAGTGATTCAGGACCTTACCAAAAACATAAAAGAGTTCAAGCAATTTAACAAGGTGCAAAAGGAAACTAGCAAGGACATTGCTAAGCAATTGGGACAATTACCTGAACAATTTTCTGAAAGAGAATCCGGAAAGCTTCTAAGTTGCATAATGAAGAATCCTTAACATCATGCTTCAACTTTAAAGAATTTTCATGTGGGCCAGGTAAGTATATTAAGAAGTGGTAAGATCTATGATAAGAAGGTTGCACCACCACCACCATTGAAAGAGGGAGTGGTGGTAGACCTTGGTGAAGATATGGAAAGTGATAGTGATTTGGAATTTGAAACGGAAAAATAATAAAAAATTAACTTTTCATTAACCAACAAAGGAATAGGTAAAACCAAACACATCTATTTCTCAAGGTGTGAGGATGGAGAATAATACCACCCCTTACCTTTTGGCTTTGAAAGAACCAAGCAAACCAATTTCTAAAAACCAAAGGCCCTAACAAGATGGGGCTTGAGAAACTATTAAACAAGTACAAATCAAACTCCCATTAATAGATGCAATTACGCAAGTTTCAGCTTACGCCAAAATACTTGAAGGCCTTATGCACCCAGAAACGGAAACACAAATTACCAAAGCCACTTGGCTTTACTGATAATGTGAATGCCATTTTATCGGTTGTACTTCCACCAAATGTTCAAGATCTGGGGGCACCTTTACTTTTAATCCAAGTTGGTGACTTTCAAATCAATAAGGCACTTCTTGATCTTGGAGTAAGTGTTAGTATTTTATTCGGAAATTTGTATGATCAATACAAGTTTGGAACATTACAAAATGCCAACACCACCGTAGTATTAGCCGATTTATCCAGTAAACTTTCACGTGGAATAGTAATAGATGTGATTGTAAAGGTGGAATCTTTCTATTAGTCGGTTGATAATCTTGTGATAGACTTTGCAAACACAACAAATGACAAGAAACCTAATGTTATTTTAGGGAGACTATTCTTGAAAACCACACAATGTTTGATCAATTGTATGACCGGTACAGTTGACATGACATTTGGCAATAGAAGACTAAGGTTAAATGTATTCCATGCCCCAAATGCTCTATTTGATGATGAGTGTTTTATGATGGACATCATTGGATGGTGTGATTTTCATGAAAATAAGAATAACACCACTGAGCTGTGTGTTTTGTGTGATAGGGATGAAGTGAAAGTTTGCATTGAACTCAAAGAACAAGAGCATGAAGATGAAATCATGGATGTCAAGGAAGGTAAACCAACATGGACTCATCAAGTCGAAAGCTTACCATACCATATTGACACTCGCTTGAAGCCATCACTAGAATCCCACAACAAGTGGAATTGAGTGAATTACCAAAACATTTGAAATATGCTTTTGTGTGATAGGGACAACAAAATGTTTTAGGTAATTATTGCATCAAATTTAACCAAGGAGCAAGAGGAGCATTAATGAAGGTCTTGATTGCCCATAAAGAAGTCATCGGTTGAACCATTGGAGACTTAATAGGGATAAGCCCATCAATTGTCATGCATAAGATCATCAAAGAAGAAGGAACAAAACCGGCTGGAGATGCGCAAAGAAGATTGAATCTAAACATGAGAGAGGTTTTATAAAGAAGGTGTTGAAGTGGCTTGATGTAGGAATCACTTACCCGGTTTCGGATAGCATGTGGGTAAGTCCAACAAAAACGTTCCCAAAGAAATCCGGAATTCAAATCGTGAAGGATGACCAAGGTAATAAGATAACCACTCAACCGGTAACTGGGTGATGTATTTGTATTGATTATAGAAAACTGAATGCTACAACTTTTAAAGATCATTTTCCATTAACCTTCATTGATCAAATAATAGAAAGCTCATTGGTAAAAAAAATTATTGGTTTTTTGATGGAAACACATAAAAGTCAGCGTTGCTTAGTAAGTTCTAGTTTTAAGATAAAACATACTTTACTTTCGTTTAAAACCATTCTTTACAATTGTACGTGATCATACATTATACATACACATAGATAATATCATTATTATCTTCATTATTCGTTCATTCAATCCGTACATTCATCATTAAATCTTTACTTTCATTCGGATCAATGCCTTGTGCTTCATCCCACCATCATGCATAAATCGGGTACTGGGCCTGAGGTCTTTCATAGATACCGAAAATTGTGCATGAAGCTGACTCCAGTACCTAGGGTAAGCGGCAAGGATCCCATACATATGATCAATCACAAGGATTGAACCCCAGTGTGCATCCTTCTAGGGTAATTAACCCGCACACAGTTGAGCTGACACCCTTCATTGGGTGTGAACCTCCATACATTTGCTTAATCGCACTGATTAAGCCCCAGAGTGCATCCTTCCGGGGTAGCTAACCCGCACATGGTTGAGCTAACACCCTTCACTGGGTGTGAACCTCCTTACGTTTGCTTGCAATCCTTTCTTACTTTTATTTATTCATTAATACATGCATTCGTTCATTACGTTTCTCTTTTCATTATCTTCCACTTTACATTACATAATACTTTTCATTTCATTCATTAACATTCAACATAAAGCCAAGGGAAAATAATCATGTATAACAAGGAACACGAATATGAACATACAACATCACCATACAAGGCACCCTCGTACATACATAACATACCACATACATACAATAATGCATAAGCACCAAACATACATCATCATTCATGCCTATCATATCACCTATGACCTCAAAAGTCAACTTACATGAACCCCCCGAGAACCTCCCAAGTCAAAACCTACATCTGCACTTTCCCTCGAAAATCAGAAAATAAACTTTGTTCAATTGGGTGCATGAGCCCTATTTGAGCGTATGGGCACTATTCAGTCGCATGGCCTCCTAGGTGCATGAGAACACTTAGGCGTATGGACACTATGGGGTGAATGAGAACTTAGGCGTATGGACATTCTCGAGATGCATGGGCACTATGGGGCGTATGGACTCCTAGTCGCGTAGCCTTCAGTCGCATAACTTTCAGGCGCATGAACTTCAGTCGCATGACTTCCATGCGTATGACCCTCAGTCTCATGGCATTCAGGCGCATGGACTTCAGTCGCATGCCTTCCATGCGTATGACCCTCAGTCGCATGCCTTTCGGCCGTATGGCCTCCAGTCGCATGCCATTCGGTCTCATGGTTTCCAGTCGCATGAGCCCTAGCTCTGTACAGAATGCAGTCTTTTCGAACCTAAACTGCAGATTTCAGCCTCCAGCCCCTTTCTAACCTATTCTAGGCTTAAACCAACCATCCTAAGTCCTAGAAACACAATCACAACATCATTAAAGCATCACAAGCCCAAACCACGAGCCCACTCGTTCGCACACCCACACAAACATACACATAAACGGGTTCCATACCCCAACACAACCAAAAACAATTTGCTATGTGTCCCAGCCCCAAAATCAGTCAAAAACGTGTAAAAGAGGGGCCCTAGAACTCACCTCAGCAGCCTCTTCGAGTAGAGCTTCCTACAAATCCGCTTGACTTTGACTTTTGCACCTTGATTCTTCAAAAACCCGAAACTTGCCCTTTTCTCCATTTTCTCCCTCTCTTGGCGAATTGAATATGGGAAGAGTGAGGGGAGAGTGGACTGCCATCCCCCTTTACCCACTCTTGCAAACTTTTCTTCTTTTTGGCAAGATTGGTCTCTCAACTTGGACTTTATTTCTTTTCTTTCTTTTTCCTCTTTCTTTGGCTTCAAAGAAATTAACCGGGTGTTACAAGTCCACCCCCCTTATATAGGTTTCATCCCCGGAACCTGTTATTCCTCAAACAATTGTGGGTAATGCTGTCTCATCTCTTTTTTAGTCTCCCACATTGACTCTGATCCCTTTTTGTGCTTCCACTGCACACGCACAAGGGGAACCACTTTATTCCTTAACCTATTCTCTTTACGGTCGATGATTGCCACTAGTTGCTCCATATAATTGAGCCGTTCATCCACCTCGATGTCCTCCAGTGGTACAACCATATCCTCATCTGTCAAACATTTCCTCAGATGAGATACATGGAATGTCGGATGAATTCCACTTAACTCCTCTAGTAACTCCAGTCTATAGATCACCTCTCTTACTCAAACAATGATTCAGAAAGGCCCTACGTACCTTCAGCTCAGCTTGCCCCGCTTTCTGAACCGAATGATACCCTTCCAAGGTGAGACTTTCAACATAACTCTATCACCCACCTGGAACTCAATCAGTCTATGTTGTTTATCAACATACAACTTCTTTCTATATTTGGCTTCCTTCATGAAGGCCTTGATCCTTTCTAGTTTCTCTCTCGTAGCCTCGACCACTTCAACGCTCCCTAACTCTTTATGGCCGATATCACCCCAACACACGGGTGTTCTGTATCTCCTACCGTATAACATATCATAAGGGGGCATACCAATACTTGCATGATAACTGTTGTTATATGAGAACTCAGCTAGCGGTAAGTGGTCATCCTAACTTCCTCCAAAATCAATGACGTATGCCTGAAGCATATCTTCTAGTGTCTGAATCGTCCTTTCTGACTAACCATCTGTCTGGGGATGATAAGCCATGCTAATGTGTAACCTCATCCCCATTGCGTCGTGGAATTTCATCCAAAATATGGAGGTAAATTGGGTGTCACAATCGGACACAATAGACATCGGCACACCATGATGAGTTACAATCTCTTTAATGAACAGATCCGCCAACCTCTCAGATGAATATGTCTCGCGAATTAGTAGGAAGTGAGCACTCTTCGTCAAACGATCAACAATCACCCATATAGCTTAATACCCTTTCATAGTATGCGGTAGCTTCGTAATAAAATCCATGGTGATGTGCTCCCATTTCCCCTTTGGTATTTCCAACGATTGGATCTTCCCATACGGCTATTGATGCTCGGCCTTCACTTGTAAACAAGTAAGGCACTTACTCACATACTCTGCAACATCACGCTTCATACCCAGCCACCAATAATCTTTCTTCATATCTTGATACATCTTTGTAGCACCGGGATAAATAGAGCATCGAGTCTTATGAGCTTCATTCATAATCTTTACATGTAGATCCCCAAAACGTGGAATCCACATCCGCCCGAATCGAGTCCTAACACCGAGTGTGTTTTCACCCAATTCCGCAACCAGACCTCTTATTCTTTCAGAGTTAAGATGATATTCTTTTAATTCCTCATCTTGAAACTCCTTAACTTGCTTCATCACATTGGAGGTCATAACCAACTGATAAGCCTTCACCCAAATTGGCTCGGGTCTTTCCTTTCGGCTAAGGGCATCCGCCACCGCGTTGGCTTTGCTCGGATGGTAATGGATCTCACAATCATAATCCTTTATGAGCTCCAACCATCTCCTCTACCTCATGTTCAAATCTTTCTGCTCAAAGAGATACTTCAAGCTCTTGTGGTCATTGAATATGGTGCACTTCGTCCCGTATAGGTAGTGCCTCCATATCTTTAACGCAAAAATCACGGCTGCTAGCTCCAAGTCATGAGTAGGATAGTTAACCTCATGAACTTTCAGCTATGAGGATGCGTACACTATAACCTTTCCACTTTGTATTAACACACATCCCAACCCTGAGTAGGAAGCATCTGAATAAACCACCGAATCTTCGCTTCCATCAGGCAATGACAAGAAAGGAGCTTGAGTCAACCTCACCTTTAACTCCTCAAAAGCCTTTTCTTGAGCTTGACCCCATACAAACTTTACATCTTTCGGGGTCAACTTGGTTAGTGAAAAAGCGATCTTAGAGAAGTCTTGAATGAATCTTCTATAGTAGCCCGCCAAACCCAAGAAACTGCGGATCTCGGATGGCGTCTTTGGAGACTTCCATTGCATCACCGCCTCCACCTTTGCCGGATCCACTATAATCCCCTCAGGATTCACCACGTGACCCAAGAATTGAACCTTGCGCAACCAAAATACGCACTTGGAGAATTTAGCATACAACTTCTCCCTTCTCAACATCTCCAACACATCTCGAATATGACTGGCATGCTCCTCTTCACTCTTGGAATAAATCAGGAACTCGTAGTGACCATAACACGTGCGAAAAGCTGTTTTAGGGATATCCTGTTCTTCACCTTTAAGTAATGGTAGCCCGATCGAAGATCTATCCTCGAAAACCAACTGGCACCTTGAAGCTGATAGAAAAATCATCAATTCTCGGTAATGGGTATCAGTTCTTTACCGTCAACTTATTCAGCTCACGGTAGTCGATACACATCCTCATGCTACTGTCTTTCTTCTTCACAAATAAGACCAGAGCACCCCCAAGGAGAGATGCTCAGTCGAATGAACCCCTTATCAAGCAGCTCTTGCAATTGCTCCATCAACTCCTTCATCTCAGTTGGAGCCAACCGATACGGTGCCTTAGCTACAGGTTGGGCACCCAGTATCAAGTCGATCTGAAACTCAATCTCATGGTCAGGTGGCACTTCTGGTAAGTCTTTAGGAAATACATCTGGAAAGTCACACATAATCGGTACCTCAAACAGTTGTGATGTTGGCGTATCCACATCCTTAACATAGGCAAAGTAGGCATTGCATCCACGCCTCATGCATTTTACCGCCATCGCCATCGAAATCACCTTTGGAATCGTAGTGACTCGATCACCATAAACCATCACCATACTCCCGTCAGGCGCTGTTAACCGAATCCTCTTCTTGCGACACACAATGTTCACCTCGTAGTCCGCTAACCAATCCATCCCAAGAACTATATCGAAACCACCTAAGGTCATCACGAATGGTCTAACAGGGAACTTATGACCTTCTAGTTCCACTTCACAGCCTTCTATTATCTCAGAAATCCTGGTAGACTTACCTATGGTAGTTTCTACATCAAAGGGTGCATCTACACTCTTACTGCTAACAGGCAGTTTAGCACAGAAAGCAGCAGAAATAAAAATTTTACTAGCACCAGAATCAAATAACACAGAGGCTAAAGTTTGGTTTACTAGAAACGTACTTGACACAACATAAGGGTCCATCCTAGCCTCCTCCTGCTTCATCGTAAAGGCTTTGGCGCTCGCCCTCTATCCTTCTCCTCCAGCCTTCTTTACCCTCGAACCTTCAGCCCTTGGCTTCTTGCAATCCTTACTCATGTGGCCCTCCCCGCCACAGTTAAAACATCTCCCCGCCTTGCATTCCCTCGCTAAATGACCAGGTCTCCCACACTTGAAGCACACGTTCAATCCCAACCTACATTCCCCAATATGCTTCTTTCCACATTTACCACACCTCTTCGAACTCGCACCAGATGTGACCACACGGCGGTCATCCACCCGTGCACTCTTGTTAGTTGTCGGGGCACCACCCCGGCCCAACCTCTTCCTATTCCAATTCCGGTCACCACCACCCTTCTTGCTCACCTCAGCCACCACCACCTCTCGCTCGTCATACAACCTCCCTGCCAAGTCAATAGCCGACCTAAATGTGCTCGGTCGAGCAACGATCATGTGCCTGCGAATATCCGCTGGCAAACCCTGAATATACCTCTTAATCTTTCTTGATGTAGGCGTCATGTTAGTGAGGACCGTGTACGATAAAGTACTAATTGATTCTGCGCATATACCAAATCAAATAGTGCAAAATCCTATTTGATTGGCGATCCAATCAGGGAGAACACAGTTTAGATCAATCTAATTATTAAGGAAATATTAAGAATTATTAGAACACGATCAACTATGTCTATGAACTTGGAACAGGTTTTCTTGAGTCTCTAGACCACTAGGGTACAATTATGTGCGTAGGTATTCGAATTGTTAGGTTTTTCCACTAATTAGGTGGTATTTATAGATTAGGGTCTTCCAATCGTACGACTGAACCTTTAGCATGCTCCAATCGTGCGACTGAATCATGCAATTGATCCATCCGCACAACTGAATGTTCAGTCGTGAGACTGAGTCAATCTTTTGTCTCAATCATGCGACTGATCCAGTCTCCTGGTTCAGTCGTACGACTGGTCCATTAGCATGAAGTATTCATGCGTATGGTCCATTAGCATGGTCCATTCGGATGAGGACTTTATACGATTAAGTTTGAACACGTTTCTCAATCATTATTGACTAAGAATTATGTACAACAACCACAAACCTATATAGTTAGTTCATTATAAATTATCACACAATAAATAATGAAATATTAAACATTATAAGCATCAGCCACCTATTGTATTTCATTCATACCCATTCAATTACATATATGTAAGACATGATAGACATTTTACATTAAGCTCCTAAACTAGGTACATATGTATCAACAAGTCACTTGGTTTGGCACCAGCCATGCCATCTTATTGAATTTGGTGGTGTATTGTTGATGTGTCATTGTTCCTGCCTCTAGCTGCAGGAATTCTCTTTCCACCTTATCCATTTCCCTGTGAGGACAAAACTCCTTAGTTACCAACCTTTTCAGCGCTTCCCACATCATCCTTCCAATTGCTCGACTACCCTCGGCTTGGACAATATTGTCCCACCAACACAGAGCTGAGTCCACAAACGAGTAGGCAACAAACTTCACCTTCTGGTCTTCTTGGCACTCGCTGATATTCAGGACATCTTCCATTTCTCTCACCTATTGGTGAGTAGCAGCAATAGTCCCATTACCATCAAAAGTAGGGGTCTTACACCTTTGAAATTCCCCGTAATTACAGCCTCGTGCCGCCTCCGGCGCAGGCTCTTCTTCTTCCTCCTCTTCATCATCGGAGAGAACTGTTTCAGGCTCCGGTCGCTCCCGTTCTCCCGAGGACCTATTCCTCTCCCTTCTTTCTCCTTCCCTTACAGCCTTTATTACTTCAGTCACCACAGACGGTAAGATTGTGTTCATGACCTGATGAACTTCTTCCACAACAGCCTCCTTTACTGAGGCTCTTAAATTGGCACTCTCATCATCGCCCTCTGGATGAGGGGTCTTGGTTTCTTCATGAACCACCTTTTCAACTCTAGGCCTTCCTCTTTTGGCCCGCGGTTCACCACCCAGTCCACCGCGACCTCCACTATGCGAAGCTTTAGATGATATACCATCAGCCATCCTCTAACACACACTAATAGATTCAAACACCAACATGGTCATTCAAGGGAATAGCTTAGTTTATGTCAAGTATAGTAAGTCCCTAATTACGGTGGCTAGTTGTGATTAGCCACTTACTTTACTTTTCATACCCCAAGCATTAACTATCCTGACTACATCAGTATCTAAATCTACAAACAACACATAAACCATGTAACATGCGCACATAATGCCGGTTAACATTAAGAAAATATCTGATGGCACGCAGCTACTCAGACTTGCATCCCTTCCCTTTCTGTCCTATTTCAGTTTAAGTTAAGGTTTATTTTGAAAATTTACCTGTTTTACTTAAACTTTGACTCTGATACCAACTTGAAAGGGCTCGTTCCCGGCAAACTTACAGCAGGTCAATCATTGCACGTAAAACATATAATTACATTGACTTCAATAAAGTGTTACAGCGGAAACATTAAAACAAACTTTTCATTTCATAATAATAAACGCTTTTGCAAAATAATAAAACATTCATTAGAAAATATCGTTTGTTCGCATTATAATACAAAAACATTGTACAAAAGAATGCCATCTAAAATAAACTGAGTAGCCGCCCCGTGCCATCCTCAGCAACCATCACCTGCCAGCTGGCAACACATAAAAGTCAGCGTTGCTGAGTGAGTTCTAGTTTTAAGATAAAACATACTTTACTTTCGTTTAAAACCATTCTTTACAATTGTACGTGATCATGCATTATACATACACATAGATAATATCATTATTATCTTCATTATTAGTTCATTCAATCCGTACATTCGTCATTAAATCTTTACTCTCATTCAGATCAATGCCATGTGCTTCACCCCACCATCATGCTTAAAGAGGGTACTAGGCCTATGGTCTTTCGTAGACCCCGAACATTGTGCATGAAGCTGACTCCAGTACCTAGAGTAAGCGGCAAGGATCCCATACATATGGTCAATCATAAGGATTGAACCCCAGTGTGCATCCTTTTGGGGTAATTAACCCGCACACAGTTAAGCTGACACCCTTCATTGGGTGTGAACCTCCATACATTTGCTTAATCGCACTGATTAAGCCCCAGTGTGCATCCTTCCGGGGTAGCTAACCCACACATGGTTGAGCAAACACCCTTCATTGAGTGTGAACCTCCTTACGTTTGCTTGTAAGCCTTTCTTACTTTCATTTATTCATTAATGCATGCATTCGTTAATTACGTTCCTCTTTTCATTATCTTCCACTTTACATTACATAATACTTTTTATTTCATTTATTAACATTCAATGTAAAGCCACGAGAAAGTAATCATATATAACAACGAACATGAATATAAATATACAACATCACCATACAAGGCACCCTCATACATACATAACATACCAAATACATACAATAATGCATAAGCACCAAACATACATCATCATTCATGCCCATCATATCATCTATGACCTCAAAAGTCAACTTACATGAATCCCTAGGAACCTCCCAAGTCAAAACCTACATCTACACTTTCCCCCGAAAATCAGAAAATAAACTTTGTTCATTCGGGCGCATGAGCCCTATTTGGGCGTATGGGCATTATTCAGTTGCATGGCCTCACAGGCGCATGAGCACACTTAGGCGTATGGACATTATGGGGCGAATGAGCACTTAGGCATATGGACAGTCTCTAGACGCATGGGCACTATGGGGCGTATGGACTCCCAGTCGCATAGCCTTCAGTCGCTAACTTTCAGGCGCATGACTTCCATGCGTATGACCCTTAGTCGCATGCCTTTCGGCCGTGTGGCCTCCAGTCGCATACCATTTGATCTCATGGATTCCAGTCACATGAGCCCTAGCTGGGTGCAGAATGCAGACTCTTCGAACCTAAACTGCAGATTTCGGCCTCTGGCCCCTTTCTAACCTATTCTAGGCTTAAAGCAACCATCCTAAGCCCTAGAAACACAACCACAACATCATTCAAGCATCACAAGCCCAAACCACGAGCTCACCCATTCGCACACCCACAAAAACATACACATAAACGGGTTCCACACCCCAACACAACCAAAAACGATTTGCTATGTGTTCCAACCCCAAAATCAGTCAAAAACATGTAAAAGAAGGGTCCTAGAACTCACCTTAGCAGCCTCTTCGAGTAGAGCTTCCTACAAACCTTCTTAACTTCGACTTTTGCACCTTGATTCTTCAAAAAACCGAAACTTGCCCTTTTCTCCCTCTCTTGGCCGATTGAATATAGGAAGAGTGAGGGGAGAGTAGGCTGCCATCCCCTTTTACCCACTCTTCCAAACGTTTCTTCTTTTTGGCAAGATTGGTTCCTCAACTTGGATTTTATTTCTTTTCTTTCTTTTTCCTCTTTCTTTGGCTTCAAAGAAATTAACTGGGTGTTACACTACCTCAACCTCAGAATCATCATCTTTATCCTCATCACCACTTTCCTCAATCTTAACGACCTTCTACTTATCATCACCCTTTACCTATTCCACACCTACATAAATAAAGCGGGCAACACATTAGTCAAAATTTGGTGCACCTCTTAGGAAATAGCTTCCTTCACTATTTCCTTCAACTTTGCTTGCTTATTAGTAGGCTCCTCAAATTTAGACTCTGACTCAATTGTTACCTCAACCGGTTTCTCAATTGGCTTTCTAGTTGACTTTCTTACCAGTTTTGTAGCCTTTCTTGCTGCTTCTTTTGCTTTAGTTGGGGGCTTTCCCCTAGTACTTCTACGAGTAGCCATAGCTGGAACTAATTTCTTTGGTTCAATTGCTAAAATTCCTATGAATTCAGGATATCAATATGGTCCATCAAGACAAGTTTAGATAATGACAAGCATTGTAAGTTTCTAATAACCATGGCCAATTATGATTAACTACTTACAGAACTTCTCATATTCTAAACTTCCCTATCTTGAGCCATACCAACTCTCAAACCTACTATCCACATTCTAAGCATGTATAGATCAAACAAATTAAGGTAGACACAACGATTAATGATATATTACTCTATCCTCAAGTCTAACGTTAGTAACAAGGTACTAGATAATCGACTAATATTTAAAACATGTATCATTACCTCGTGGCAGGAGCTATGTGTACTAGCATCCTCACTTTGGTCCCATTTTCAGTTTAGGTTTTTGTTTTCATTTGAGTTTACCAGCAAAGCTATAGTTTTGCAGCTAGTTTCCCACACAGTTTCACATGATGAAACTGCAGTTGCGGCCAAAATCTTCATTTTTCAACTGTTTCACATGATGAAACTGTTTCGCTAGATGAGTTTTTCAACTCGTTTTTCATCAAAAATCTTCATTTTTCAACCAAAATCTATACTTTTTACGTCCAAATCTTTAGTTTATCATTTCTAAGGTTAGATATAAGGTTTTTACACCATTCATACGTAAAAATGTGATCTTTTTGAAATCTTTCTCCAAAACCCTACAAACGCAAAACTTAAGAATCAAACCTAAATCTACAGAGATGTTTAGATGGTGATTCTTACCTAGATTTCTTACCATTTTCTTGTTTTTTTATGCTCAAACACCATATCTTTAATCCTTCAATCAACAAAACTCCAAATCTTTAACTTTTCTTTACTTTCTCTTACTATTTTCTCTTTCTAAGTTATTAGTGACTTGGGTTGCAAGAAATGGAGAAAGTGGTTGATTATAGGTGTTTAATAGATAGGCCTTTAAACCCATCAAAACCCTACGCCTATAAGGTAATTTTGCCCATAATCTTTTTCTCTCTCTTTTTTTCCCAACTCAACCATTATTACTAAGTTGTTCACTTCAACATTCCGGGGCTTTACATATCAATTAAACACTTTCCACTTATTCCCTGTAAAGACAACCTTACATATTCTTACGCAATAAACGTAGCTAAGACCGATATATTAACTTGTATTTTATCGAGTCTCGACTACTGGATCAGTCATGTGATTGACCAGTTGATGTTAGTAACATCAAAAGTAAACATTATTTTTGGATATTGCTTTTGGATAGTATCGCTACCATGATTGTGTCAAATATTAATTAAGTACTATATATAGAAAATGTGAACTCCTAATCTAAACAATTAATACAAATATTCACAAAATGCAAGCCAATAATATCTTGGCAATATTATTGGCTAACACCCCCTTCTATTTGAGTCGTAGGTAACTGGAGGCATAAACTGTAACAAAAACGCAGAAAGAGGTGCTTTGGAAGGCCCTTGGAAAATATCCATTTCAATATGCTTAGTGCGCTGATGTTGAACATTGTTTTCAGCAAGGTGTACAACCGAGATGTTATCATAATAGATAAAGGTGGCATGATGAACCAGAACACGTAGCTCAAGCAATAAGTTACAAATCCAACTAATTTCGGCTACTGCGTTAGTATTCAACTTTAGTATTTAGCTTCTGCACTAGATCTAGAAATAGTAGATTGAAGTTTTAAAGTCCAAGAAATGATGTTGGGACCTAGATAAACACAGTAACCAGAAGTTAAACAATGTGAATTTGTGCAACCTCCCCATTCCGTATTAGATTATGTGGTTAACTTAGTGTACAAGGAAGGTGAAATGAGCAACCATTGAGAGAGTGTACCCTTAATGTAGCGAATAATTCACTTTAAAGAAATTGAAGTGTGGTTCCCTAGAAGTGTGCATGAAAAGGCAGACATGTTGTACCACATAAGAGATCTCAGGGCGGGTAATGGTGAGGTACTCAAGTGCACTAGCTAAGCTTCGGTATAAAGAACCATGAGAGAAAAGAGCACCGCTTTCAGTACTAAGCTTAGATCCAACCTCACATGGAGTATTAACGAGTAGACAATTAGACATATTTGCATGAGACAAAATATTAGCTGCATAAGTAGACTGAGAAAGAAACAAACCATTAGACTATTTAGTAACTGCATTATCCATAAATGATGCAAGGCTCTAAGATCGGTCATCTTAAATTCTACGGTGATAGATTGGATAATATGTTGTAATAATGTATCACTAGAAGCAGTAAGTATAATATTATCTACATATAAGAGCAAGTATGTCATGTATTCCCCTGATGATACATAAAAACTAACGTGTCATAGACACTACTTCAGAAACCACACTTCGATAAGTACCCTGCAAAGCGTTGGTACCATGCCTTTGGGGCTTGTTTCAAAGCATACAAAGATTTGTTCAGTTTACAAATATATTTTGGATGCGAAGATAAAGTAAACCCTGGTGGTTGAAACATATATAACTTTTCATTCAAGTTGCCATGTAATAATGCATTTTTAACATCCAATTGATGAGTGGACCGACCTCTAGAAATAACAAGACTAAGAATCATACGAATAGTCATGGGTTTAACTACCAGACTGAAAGTCTCACCACAGTCAATGCCAACAGTTTGGCTTTTTCCATTAACTACTAAATAAACCTTGTGATGTTCTAATATGTCATCAGCATGTAACTTATGCTTAAATGGCCACATATAGTGGATAGTGGGTGTATCAGGTGGTCTTGGGACAAGTTCCCAAGTATTGTTAGCCAATAGAGCTTCATCTTCGTTGTTCATGGCAATTTTCTAGTTTGGGTCATCAAGAGTAGACAAATAAGACTTTGGAATGGGAGAGAAAATGGGAGATGTTTTCATGTGAAGCGAAAAGGGGACTAAGGTTTGAAAATACCCAATTGAGAGAGGGTTTGCATGGCATATGTGGCCATAGGTGGGGCTAGTGGGTCGGGTATAGGTTGACGTTAAGGAATGGGATCGGGTGGAGGTGGTGGTGATGTTGGAGGTTGTTGGTAAGAACTTTGGAATGGGCCAGATGAAAAAGAGAAGTTGGGTAAAGGTTGGAGTTGTATTAGGTTATAAGGTATGGCCTAGAGTGGAGTGAGTTGCGATGACGTGTGAGTTGTGGGTGTTGGAGGCGGATGGTGTTGGACCATGAGGGTGTAGGGGAGAGGTGTAGGTAGTTGGGTAGCTTGGTGGGTGTGGTGTGAAAAAGGTAATGGGCTGAAATAGTAAGGGGAATGGATTGAGAAAGGTGTGGGAGGGGGCACGAGTAGAGGGGTTGGAAAATGTGAAGACCTTCTCGTCAAATATGACATGATGGGAGAAGATAGTTTTCCCAGTGGAGGGATCTAGGCAATGATACCCACAATAGTTGGCATGGTAAACAAGAAACACATAGGCAGTCGAGCAAAGGCTGAGGTTGTGGTTACGAGTAGCGGAGGTGTTACGGTAGCAAAGACATCCGGACAAACGAACATGTTCGTAGGAGGTTTGGCGAAAGTAAAGGAGGGAAATTAGTGTATGGTTTTGGTGAAGTTTTGTTGGGAGAATATTATGGAGATAGGAGGTGGTGTGTAGGGCCTTAACCCAATAAGTGGAGGGTAAAGAGGCATGGGTGAGTAAAGTAAACAAGATCTCATTTAACCGACGAATCATGCGTTCGGATTTGCCATTCTGTGAGAGGTGTGAGGGCACGGGAACTGTAATTGAATGCCATTCGCAGAAGCGAAATTTTGAAAATTGGTGTTGGAAAATTCACCCCCATATCATATTGAATGGTTTGGATTGATAAATGAAATTGTGTGGTAACAAGTTGATGAAAATAAGAAAATGTGGAGATGGCCTCAGATTTAAATTTAAGTAAGCCTATGCATATTTTATGAAGTCATCAATTATATCCATATAGTATTTGTAACCCGCATGACTCAAAACATGTGAGGTCCATAAATCGCAATGCAACATAGCAAAAGGTGACAAAGTAGTAGAAATAGAATCTGAAAATGGCAAGCATTTAATTTTAGATAACCGACAAGAATAACAAAGCATAGACAGTTTATGTTTATTGCAAGAAATTCCACAGAAACTCCATGATAGGTTGACTTGGATGTCCAATTCGGTTGTGCCAAAAAGGAGAGTCTTGAGAGGAAATAACGCATGCATGGGAGGAAGCACATGGGGTGAGCGGGTACAAGTCACTCAAACTGTTGTGGCGGCTCAGGATCATGCCATCCTTGAAATCCTTTATTATACATCCAAATAGTTCAAATTCATGAGAAGTATTGTTATCAATATTGAATTGACGGACCGAGATTAGATATTTAACAATTTAAGGATTAAATGGGATAGATTTTAAGTGCAAGGGTCTAAGGGAAAAGGACAAGGTCTTAGAGCCCGAGCCCAAAACTGGAACTTTATTGCCATTTCCTACAATTATTGACGATATTGGTGCAATAGTGAAAAAGTAGTCAAGTAAATTTTTATTAAAGGAGACATGAGAAGAAGCATATGTGTCAAAGTTACATTAATCATCATTACCTGTCTCCATGGAAAAAGCCTGGACTATATTAGCTAGTTGTGTTGGTTGTAGTGGATAAACTTGAGTAAAGTGGGCATGTGCTGGACAATAAGAAAAGTGGTTGTTGGAGAGGGGTTAGGTTGGTTGTGGCTGCCATGGGTGAGCCCAACTTTGGGTTGGGAAAAGGCAATGAGGTGGGGTCACATAAGGGGGAGCCTAATATGGAGGGTAATAGGGTTGTAGGGCCGACAAGACATAATGACTCGGCTAAAAAGAAGGTCAATTGAGGTTTGGGGAATTTGGAGTGTGGGTTGGGCTACGGTGATTACTAGACCGGTTGGGCTTGTTGTTATTGAAGTGACGGTTAGAAGGGCCGCGATTGGTATTGGGCTAGTGGTTGGAGTTAGGTTGGGTTGAATGTCACGGTGAGGTTTGGGAAGGTTTGTGATGGTAGGGGTGATAAGGGGAGAGTTGGTAATAGCTTCTCGGGTTTTTAGGCGTCCAGCTTCAAAGAGAAGTTGATTGATAGCATCTTCCCAAGATAGAAACGATTAATTTAAGATAGACGTAATCATGTCATATTCTCTAGGAAGACCTTTCATAAGGTGAAGGACTCGTTGTTGATCATTCATGGGGCGGTTGAGTGCAGCAAACTTCACGGCTTTTCTAACAATATGCCTCTAGGTTAGGCATGGAGGCAACGGTGAGATTGGCAAGTTCAAGTTGAAGAGCTTGTGAGCGAAGATCTTTGTTGTTAACAAACAATCGTTGTACCTATTGCAAAGCTTTATAGTCCGTAGATTCATCATCCAAAACCTATACTAGTAGGTCATCCGAGAGCGTCTCGTAAATCCACTAGAGAACAATGGAGTCAGATTTCTCCCAAGAGAGATACTCGGGTGAGGTCTTTGCAAGGGCTGGGGAACCATCTATGTGACTAAGAACATTATAGCCTTTCGCATGTAGCGTGTAAAGTTTCACCCAAGTGGCATAGGACACTTTGGTGTCATCAAGAACACGCACCTTATGTTGAATATTGGTGACGTTAGAGATAGGGTGTATGTGTTTTGGTGAGGGATCGGAGTGGCTACCACAAAAGAAGGTGAAGGAATGGAGATGGCGAAGGAGGCGACCAAGGTCAAAGCCTCTGGAACAATACCATGTCAAATATTGACTTCCTTGATTCAATGAGGAGATTAGAAGGGAACATATAATGCAAAAGAAGGAGAATAATTAGGAACTATTTACTATTAAAATATAAACTTGGCAATATTCACAAAATGCAAGCCAATAACCTAAACAATTAATACAAATATTCACAAAATGCAAGCCAATAATATCTTGGCAATATTATCGGCTAACTGATTGATCTTAGAAAAAAGAATAATACCATTCCCATGAATCTTTGTTTGTTGGGTGATGAATTCCTACAATCTTTGATGAACATGTTTATTTCATGTAACGTGACGTTAGTGGTTTGTGTTATGACAAAATTATCAATGAACAGATTTATACTCAAGTATTCGAAATAAATATAGACAAATTATGCTATTAACAATGAATCAAACAAGAACAGCATAGTAAACGTACTTGAATTGTAGAACACACGAATTTGTTTACAAGAAAACACAGATTGAGGCCTACAATGCAGTGTCCTAAAACAGAAATTTCCGGTGATCGGATCTATTTTGAGGATACAACAATCAAATAAGACGAATGTTTGATTCTGACAAAAATCGCTATACTCCCTTTCTTGAATGAATCCCAAGAACGAATTTTTGTGTGTAAGATTTCTGGTGTGTTATTCTCCTAGAATATCTGTATATATATGTTGATAAAAACAGTTAAACCGAATTAACTGTCAAACCATTTATTAACTGTCATTATTAAATATTATTAAAAAAATCAAAATTCGTATTAAAATATAAATACAAATTTATTGATCTTAGAGACTCCAAGGCCCAAGCCCCTAATCTTTGACCATTAATTATATATTTTATAACCCATTTGATTAATCCAACCATACACACACATAGCCCATCCACATTAGCCTAATTGGTGATCCATTTGAATGACTAAGTGGATTTTTCTTTATAAGTAAGGAAGTATTCTTCCTTGGTTCCAATGTGGGACAAATCCCACACATGGATTTAAACAAAGTTCCAACAATACCCCATATTTTCTATTCAAACAATAATAATACCCCACATTTGAATAGAAATAAAATCAGGGAGATAAGATATGACATGCATCTGAAGAGGTGTTATAAGACTTAAACCTTTCATAGTAAGTACTACTTGAATATCTACTTTGTGGGTAGTGAGCTATTTAGTCTTTGAACTAACATGTTGTGTAGTAGAATAGAGCAAGGAGTATTACACATTTCAAATCTAAATATAGGTCATTTCTTACCGTTGTGTTTATTTCAGTCGTGAACAATCCTTTCATCATGAGACTTTTAGAGAGCTTAGCCATATCAGCTCTCAAAGATGCGACCTCACATCCATCTCACATAGGTAATGCTAATCTGGAACAATCCGTGGTATTCCACTGTAAAAGCTATCAGCATTATTAAGAATTAGTATTCAACCCTAAATCGTCAACGGAAAATACAAAGTTAATCGTCATAGGAGTGAGCATACCTTTGTATTTAAACTGCTTTGAGTCTTCCCCAACTAGTTGTCCTTTTGAACCTAGGCCATGGGATCTCCATTATTGCTAGGTTAGGTTTCCGCCAGGTGGTGACTCATTGTGTTGGCTTTAAGCCTATTCCCCTCGAAGTGAAGAGAACTTGCTCTCTACTAAGGCCTTTTGTCAAAGGATCAACTATATTTTCCTTTGACTTGATATAACTAATGGAAATGATTCCATTTTAAGCAAGTCTCTTATTATAATATGTCTCCGCCTAATGTGTCTTGACTTACCATTGTAGATTTGATTTTGAGCTCTAGTGAGTGCAGCCATGCTGTCACAATGTATACAAATGGCAGGAATTGGTTTAGACCATAATGGAATACCTTCTAGGAAGCTTTTAAGCCATTTAGCTTTGTCAGAAGCTTTGTCTAAAGCAACAAACTCCACTTCCATGGTAGAACAGGTATTCACAGTTTGCTTAGAGGATTTCCATGATATCGCAACACCTCCAAGGGTAAATACGTACCCACTTATGGATTTTCCTTCAGAGGTGTTGGAAATCCAATTTGCATCACAATATCCTTCAAGAACCGGGGGATATCTCGTGTAATGCAATCCATAATTCATTGTATGCTTTAGATATCTAAGCACTCTTACTAATGCATACCAATGATCTTTCCCAGGATTATGAGAATATCAACTCAATATTCTTACACTGTGTCACACCCCCACTAAAGCGGAAACACGGGAATGTAACGAGACGGGATCGTCATAACACATGGTAAACGATAGAGAAGCAA
>BJCM01273128.1:0-11135 GCA_018326385.1 Flaveria bidentis | reverse complement strand
TGTCAGAGACCATACTTGTGTCCACTGGTTCATAGCAGTGTGTTCCGAAGGTTAAATGGCTTCGGAAGAACAAGTACTTCCGAAGCCACTTATACTTTAGAAGAGGCTGCTTCTTCTAAGGCTTGGGAACTTCTTCTTTTCTTCATACTTCGGAAGTAGTCTTTGATTGTTCTCTTAAGACTTGATCTTCGGAAGCATGCTCTTGACTTCGGAAGTAGAGTTCTGTCTTCGGAAGTTGATCTTTCACTTTGTCTTCGGAAGAACTCTACAACCTTCAGAAGTTCCATGCTAACCTCCGGAAGCCTTTGCATGTAGCACCAAATTGTCTAAGTGAATTGGTTTTGGTTGCACCAGCCTTCTTCTTGATCCAACAGTTACATTCTCCCATACTTTAGAAAATTTCGTCCAAAAATTTAATCACGAGAAGGCAGATTTCAAGGATATGAGGAAACTTGGATTTTATTTCCCGTTCTCAGGTTATCTCTTAGGTATGTTTAAACTCAATGAGTTTTGATGCTCGGTGAGTTTATTCGATTTCATGATTCGTGATATCAAGGGTTTCTTGATTGTAACACCCGGTTATTCTAAAAGTCAAAGGAAGAAAGAATAAAGTGAACGAAAAAGAAGGAAAACCTATTTAACCCAAGTTGAAGGGTTAAAAGTGTCAAAAGGACAAAATCTTCAAAAGTTGGTGAATAAAGGTGATGGCCCCCACACTCTCTTCACACAGCCTATCATTCGGATATTTTTAGAGAGAGAAAGTGAAGGAGAGCTGAAAACTCTCAGGTCTTTGAAAAATAAGTGCAGAACTATGGTGTTCTTGACTGGCCTTGCCTCGATTATATGCTTATGTATGTTTTTGTGTGTTCGGGTATGTCTTTGGTGGGTTTCTAGGCGATTGAACTCAATTGCAAGCGGGTTTTTGAAGAAGTCATAACCAAAGGCTCCTAAGGTGAGTTCTAGAACCCCCTTTTTACTTTTTTATACTACTTTGGGTCTAGAAATGTTTGTATGAGTGTTTTAATAAAAGTTGGGTTTTATACCCGTATGTGTGTATGCGTGTATGATATGGGTGGGGCTTGATTTTGGGCTATGTATGTGTATGATAATGTTGCGGTTGAGTTTCTAAGGCTTAGAATGTATGATTTGTAAGGCCCCATTCCCAGGATGCTTACAGTTGGATCCTCATCGCACATAAAACATATAATTACATTTGTATTTCATAAAGCATCACAGCGGAAACATTTAAAAATGACATTTCATTTCAATATAGTAGCTTTTGCAAAATAATACATCGTTAATCAGTTACAAAATACATTTTTGTATTACATCACAAAAGCGTTATATAAATGGATGCCATCCCAAAAGAGCTGAGTAGCCACCTCATGCCATCCTCAGCAATCATTACCTGCCAACTGGAAACACATCAAATTCAACGTTGCTGAGTGAGTTCTAGTTTTATAAAATAAAACATACTTTTCTTTAGTTTAAACCGTTCTTTACTTTCATGCGATCATACAACATACGTACACATAGATAATATCATTATTATCTTCTTTAATCTTTCATGCTTTTATTCTTTCATCATTACTTCTTTCTTTTCCTTCCACTATAAACTTTACCCATCTATTTCCTGGTACTAGACCTAGGTCTATCATAGACCAGCTATAACGGTTCATCGCACCTCTAATCACAGTACCTAGGGTAGAGTTTAGGTGTACCACTGTTATATGCAATACCCAGCTATTCCTCGTACTGGACCTAGGCCTATCATAGACCAGCTATAACGGTGCATCGCACCTCTGATCACAGTACCTAGGGTATGCAGCAATGGGGCTACACGAATGGTCAATCACAAAGAAAGACCCCAATGTGCATCCTCCCGGGGTAGCGAACCCGCACACCATTGGGCTAACACCTTTTAATGGCGTGTCCCGACATACTATGCGTGTAAGACTTTCTTTACATTCATCATTCATTAATGCATGCATTCTTACTTCATGTTCCTCTTTTCTTTATCTTTCACTATACGTTACATAATACTTCCACTTCTTCATTAACATGACACGTAAAGCCACAGGAAAGATAAACATACATCATAATAAGGAACATATCATACACACTCATCAGCATTATACAGGGCAACATCATACATACATAACATGCATAATCATAAACATGCAACATCATCATCATGCCCAACGTGCTCTCTAAGGCCTCAACAGTCTTCTTACATGTACTTACGGGAACCATTACATCAAAACTTACATCTGCACTTTCCCACGAAAGTCAGAAGTTAAACTACACCTTTCCTCGAGTGTAACAGCCCTATTCAGGCGTATGGACACCCCTCAGTCGCATGGCATCCATGTGACTAAACATCATGCAGATGAACCAATGCAGATGAACACTCATACGAATGAACACCCACTCGTGTGAATGGACTCCCATGCGAATAAAGCTAATACGGATGAGCACTTATGCGACTGGATCCTCAGTCGCATGACTCCCCATGTGACTGGCCCCAATCATGCAAATGAACCCTCAATCATGCGAATGAACCTCAATCGCACCTCATTCAGCCGTATGGCCTTCATTCGGTCCCCTAGCCCTAGTTGGTGCAGAATGCAGTTCATCCCGAACCTAATCTGCCATTTTCGACCTCCAAGCTCATCCAAACCTATTCTAAGCCCAAATCAACCATCCTAAACCTTAGTAATTCATACCATAACACCATTCAAGCACACACAAGCTCAAAAGCAAGGCTCAAACGAATCATACACACACATACACATACACAAATGGGTCAAACACATATACACTCAAAAACCCAATTTGCAGATGTGTTCCAGCCCCAAATCATTTAAAAATGTTTAAAGAAGGGGTCCTAGAACTCACACAAATGACCACAACGAGAAGAGCTTCGATTTGACTCACTTCTCAACGATTTTGCTCACTCGAGTCAACCCAAACCAACTTTTCTCCCTTTTTCTCTTCTTTCTCTCTTCTCCTCTTTCTTTGGCTGAAAATATGGGTGTGGGGAGAGGGTAATGGCTGCTCTCTCCCTACATATATCATCACACACCCAACCTTTCTCTTGTTGGCGAGTTTGGTCCCTCAACTTTGAACTTTATTTCTTCTTCTTCATTCGTCGGCTTCAAAATAATAAATAACCGGGTGTTACATGATTTAAGCTTAGAACTTGATAGGTGATGTTTGGGGACTAAATTATAATGTTTAGGATGACTTAGAATTCTCATACGCCTAAACAGTGACCCATGCGCCCAAAACCTCATGCGCCTAGAAATAGGCTGAAATTGACTAAGTGTTCACACGCCCAGATAGCCCATGCGCCCAGGCACTCATGCGCCTGCATAGTGCCCATGCACCTAGAATTGCCCAGAATAGACTAAGTGTTGCTCATGCGCCCCAATAGTGCCAATGCACTTGAAAGTTACTCAAGCGCCTAAGTGTTCCCCATGCGCCTGCATAGTGCCCATGCAGCTAAAGACTTAGAATATTTTCTGATTTTTGGGGGAAAAGTGTTATGTAGGCTTTGACTTGGGAGGTTCTTGGGGGCTATGTAAGTTGACTTTTTGAAGTCATAGATGAAGTGATGGGAGATGTATGAATGATGTATGATTGATGCTTATACATGATGGTATGTATGTTGTATGTATGATAGTGCTTTGTGTGGCGATGTTTGTATGTTTATGCTTATGTTCCATGTTATCTATGTTATCTTTCCCGTGGCTTTACGTGTCATAGTTGTGAAAGAAATGGTAAAGTATTATGTAACGTAAAGTGAAAGATAATAAAAAGAGGAACATAATGATAGAGTGCATGCATTAAAATAATAGAAAGTAAAGAAAGGCTTGCAAGCAAAATGTACAGAGGTGCACGACTCTAAAATGTCGTAAGCTCAACTGTGTGTGGTTTAGCTAACCCATAAGGATACACGTAGGGGGTCCAATCTTTGTGAATGACCAGTGATATAGTACATTGATTATAGTGGATACTCACCTCTGTGCTAGTGCCAGGCTATGTGCGTTATGGAAGTCATTTATGATCTTCGGCCTAGTACCCACTTTGTGCATACATTTGGGGTGTAGTATATAGTGGGATCTTTGTCGCTTACCCCAGTGCTGGTTCCAGGCTATGTGCGTTATGGAAGTCATTTATGATCTTCGGCCTAGTACCCGCTTTGTGCATACGTTTGGGGTATAACTGATGACACTGATCCGAAAAGAGATAAAGAAAGAAAGTGATGAACAGTAAAGGAAGATAACAATGATATTATCTATGTGTACGTACGATGTGTGATCATGTACGAAAGTATAGTATGATTTGAATGAAAGTAAATAATGGTTTTAAACGAAAGTAAAGTATGTTTTATTTTAAAACTAGAACTCACTTAGCAATGCTGACTTTATGCATTTTCCAGTTGGCAGGTAATGGTTGCTGAGGATGGCACGGGGTGGCTACTTGGCTCTTTTTGGATGGCATCCATTTTTATAATGTTTTTTGTGATGTAATACAACAGTATTTTATAATTTGACAACGATGTATTATTTCGCAAAAGCTATTATAATGAAATGAAATGGTGATTTAAATGTTTCCGTTGCATGTTTTTAGTAAGTTAATACAAATATTTGTTTTATGTGCGATGATTGACCAATTGTGAGCGTCCCGGGAACGGGGCCTTACAAGTTGGTATCAGAACCAAAGTTTAAGTGAAACGGGTAAATTTTCAAAAAAAAACCTAAACTTAAACTGAGAATGGGATGGAAAAGGAAAGGGATGCCAGTCCGAGTAGTTGCGCGCCATCCGATATTTTCTTAATGTTAACCGGAATTATGTGCGTATGTTATGTGATTTGTTCTGTGTGCTGTTAGTAGAATTAGATACTGATGTAGTCAGAATAGGAAATACTTGGGGTATGAAGAGTAAAGTAAGTGACTAAGCACAACTGACCAGTGTAATTTGGGACTTACTATACTTGACATGAACTGAGTTTTTCCTTTGAATGATCATGTTAGTGTTTGAATCTTATAGTGTGTTTAGAGGATGGTCAGTGGTAGATCATCAAAAGCTTCACGTGGTGGAGGTCGTGGTGGACATGGTACTAAACCACGGGTCACGAGAGGAAGGCTTAGAGTCGAAAAGGTGGTTCATGAAGAACCCGAGACCCCTCATCTAGAGGGCGAAGATGAGAGTGCTAACTTAAGAGCCTCAGTGAAGGAGGCTGTTGTGGATGAGATGCATCAGGTCATGCAGATGATCTTACCGCCTGTGGTGACTGAAGTGATTAAGGCTATAAGAGAAGGAGAAAGAAGGGAGATGAATACGTCCTCGGGAGGACGGGAGCGACCAGAGACTGAGACGGTTCTCTCCGATGATGAGGAGGAAGAAGAAGATCCTGTACAGGAGGCGGCACGAGTCTGTAACTACGGGGCATTTCAAAGATGCAAGCCCCCTACTTTTGATGGTAACGGCACTACTGTCGCTGCTCACCGATAGGTAAGAGAGATGGAAGTTGTTCTCGACATCAGCGAGTGCCGGGAAGATCAGAAGGTGAAGTTTGTTGCCCACTCGTTTGCGGACTCGGCTTTGTGCTGGTGGGACAATATCGTCTAAGCCGAGGGTAGTTGGGCAATTGGAAGGATGAAGTGGGAAGAACTAAAGATGCTGGCGATTGAGGAGTTCTGTCCTCACCGAGAGATGGACAAAGTTAAGAGGGAATTCCTGCAGTTGGTGGCGGGGACTATGACCCATCAACAATACACCACTAAGTTCAATAAGATAACACGGTTGGTGCCAGATCAAGTGACACCTCTGTCACGAAAGATAAAGAGATACATCCAAGGGCTGCCGGCGGATATCCGTAGGCACATGATCGCTGCCCGGCCGAGCATGTTTAGATCAGCGATTGACTTGGCGGGGAGATTGTATGATGAAAGAACTGTGGTGGCAACAGAAGCAAGCAAGAAAGGTGGTGGTGATCGGAATTGGAACGGGAAGCGATTTGGACATGGCGGAGCCGCTCCAATCAACAAAGGTGCACAAGTGGATGACCGACGTGTGGTCACATCCGGTGCGGGGTCGAGGAGGTGTGTTAAGTGTTGACGAGAGCACACCGGAGAATGTAGAGTGGGATCTAATGTCTGTTTCCGTTGTGGAAGGACCGGACATGTGGCGAAGAACTGCAGAGTAAGGAGGTGTTATACCTGTGGTGAGGAGGGCCACATGAGTAAGGACTACAAGAAGCCAAGGGCTGAAGGTTCAGGAGTGAAGAAGGCCGGAGGAGAAGGGTAGAGGGCGAGTGCCAGAGCGTTCACGATGACGCAGGAGGAGGCTAGGACGGACCCCGATGTTGTGTCATGTACGTTTCTAGTAAACCAAACTTTAGCCTCTGTGTTGTTTGATTTTGGTACTAGTAAAAGTTTTATTTTTGTTGCTTTATGTGCTAAATTGCCTATTAGTAGTAAGAATATAGATATGCCCTTTGATGTAAAAACTACCATAGGTAAGTCTATCATGATTTCTGAAATGATAGAGGGTTGTGACATAGAATTAGAAGGTCACAAGTTTCTTGTTGGACCCTTTGTGCTGACTTTAGGCGGATTCGACGTAGTCCTAGACATGGATTGGTTGGTGGACTACGAGGTGAACATTGTGTGTCTCAAGAAGATGATTCGATTGACAGCGCCTGACGGGAGTTCAGTAATGGTATACGGTGATCGAGTCACGACGATTCCGAAAGTGATTTCAATGGTGGTGGCGGGAAAGTGCATGAGGCGTGGATGTAGTGCTTACTTGGCCTACGTAAAGGATGTGGATACGCCAACACCATAACTGACTGATGTACTGGTGGTGTGTGACTTTCCAGATGTGTTTCCCGAATACTTACCAGGAGTGCCACCTGACCGCGAGATCGAGTTCTAGATTTACTTGATACCGGGTGCTCAACCTGTTACTAAGGCACCGTATCGGTTGGCTCCGACTAAGATGAAGGAGTTGATGGATAAGAGGTTCATTAGACCGAGTATCTCTCCTTGGGGTGCTACTTATTCGTGAAGAAGAAGGACGGTAGTATGAGGATGTGTATTGACTACCGAGAGTTGAACAAATTAACAGTGAAGAATCGGTATTCATTTCCGAGGATCGATGACCTGTTTGATTAGCTCCAAGGTGCCAGTTGGTTCTCGAGGATAGATCTTCGATCTAGCTACCATCAGCTGAAGGTTAAGGAGCAAGATATTCCTAAAACAGCTTTTCGCACGCGTTATGGACACTACGAGTTTCTCGTTATGTCATTTGGTTTAACCAACGCGCCAGCTACTTTTATGGACTTAATGAATCAAGTGTGCCGGCCTATGTTGGATAAATCAGTGATTGTGTTTATTGATGAAATTCGGATGTATTTGAAGAGCGAGATAGAGCACGCCGGTAACATTCAGGAGGTATTAGAGACATTAAGAAAGGAGAAACTGTATGCCAAATTTTCCAAGTGCGCATTCTGGTTGCGCGAAGTCCAATTCCTGGGTCATGTAGTAAATCCCGCAGGGATTATGGAAGACCCGACAAAGGTGAAGGCGGTGATGCAATGGAAGTCTCCAAAGACGCCATCCGAGATTCGTAGCTTCTTGGGTCTGGCGGGCTATTACAGAAGATTCATTCAAGATTTCTCCAAGATAGCTTCTCCGTTGATGAAGTTGACCTAGAAAGATGTAAAGTTTGTATGGTGTCAAGCTCAAGAGAAGGTGTTTGAGGAGTTAAAGGCGAGGTTGACTCAAGCTCCTGTCTTGTCGTTACCCGATGGAAGTGAAGATTTGGTGGTTTATTCCAACGCTTCCTACTCGGGGTTGGGATGTGTCTTGATGCAGCGAGGAAAAGTTATAGCCTAAGTGTCACACCCCAACCTTGATGGTGGAAACGTCGAGATGTGAGAGTTAAGATCATTCACAACCACATAACGGTATTATTAAATCAAAATATATTATTCATAAGTTCCAAAGGTTACATTACAAACATAAGCCTCAAATAAAGAAATTAACAAGCATAAAAGTAATGTAACAAGTCCATCCATTTATTTTTCTAGGTCCAATCCTAGATGTGATAAACTTCAAAGAGTAGTAATCAAGCTTGAGCATTTCCTGAAACATGTTAAAAATAAAGGTCAACATAATGTTGGTGAGATTTCCATAGTTTTCAGTACATAAGTATATAAAATATGACAATTTATGTTGTAGGTTAGAGAACAAAGTAACTAGGAATATAAGACAGAATGCACAATCAAACCTTGACAGATTTTTACAAGTCTCAAACGTTTACAAGTATATACGATTAGCTAAGTGTACTTGGATTAACCAAGTAGGCTTGTCAGGCCCATAGATCTATGACGTCGCCAGGCTAGCAATAGTTAATGATTGTACATATAATCGACATTACATGGTAGCTACCAAGATCAACTAACCACAACATACAAGTGAATTGCCATAATTTTACAAGAATCAAACGTTTTACAAGTGCAATGGTTATAATGTAACATGTTTCACCCCAAAGTGTGAAAATATAAAAAAGGGGTATAGAAATACTTACTTAATCAAATAAGTATATAATTGACGATTAATAAGAAATAACAACAAGCATCGTTTCAACGTAGTCCTTCACGATGCACCTAAAATAAATATATATGTATACAAGATTTTAGTTAAGTTTTACGAATTAACGAAGACTAGGGTTCCAGTTTGGCATTTGGGGTTTTAATAATTAAATCCAACTAAAATGGTATATTTGGTCATGTTTTGAGGCAATGGAAATAAAATACACTATTAAATTATAAAAAGAAAACACTTGTAACAAAGTCTAAGTATAGTTTAAATAAACTTTTCAAATAACCTTCATTTTAGACAATAATATATACTTGTTATTTGAACAAATAATGGTTTAATGAGTTACAACAATATTTAATGTCTATTTTATAAGGAAAATATTTTAATTATATTATTTGAACAAATAATAACTAGTAAGTTAAAACAATAGTTTAAGTCTAACTTATAAGAAAATAATCTAAATATGTTATCTGAACAAATAATAATTTAGTAAATTAAATAATATTTAAAGTCTATTTTATAAGAAATTATACCAATTCTATCATTTGTTTAAAAATAATTAATAAAAATATTAAGATATTATAAGAAATAAATTTCTAGAAAAATAGTTAGGTGGTTTTTAAAAATATTGGAATTTTATAAAAGGAACATTTATATTTATTATAATCTTTCTGAAATTTATTTTGGGCTAAAAATCCCTAAAAAATTACATGATGGTGCTCGGGTTCGAACCCGGGACCTCATGTTTGTGGGGTGAGCAACCTTACCAGTGAACCAAGGCCTTGGCCTTGGTTTACCTTTTGTTTTCAAAACTTAAAATAAAAACACAACTTCAAGACATTCCACCAAATCCAAGAACCCTAGAATCGGACTAACACCAAATTGAATCATCAAACTGTAATGATAACGAAATCAACATTAGAGCTTTTAACCCCCATGAGATTTCGAGTCTAAAGACTCATTTAATTACCCGTTTTGATGCTAAATGGGGACGAACCGAACGAAAAACAGCCATGACTTGGTTGAAGATTGTTCACGATGCAAATGTGATTCACAACTCAATTCGTTTTACAGAAAACTCCCAAAGGCCTCGAAAAGAATAAGCCCTCTATTAATTTCAGGTTAAGAGTCCCCGATGTTGGTGTTCGATTAATTGTGGTTTCGTGACAGAATTTGTAAACTAACGAGAGATTTGTGTGTTTCTTGGATGAAATTACGAGTAATAGTGTGTTAGTAATAGTTAATCGATGGTTTAGGTTCCATTAATTGAGTTATTAACACGATATGTACGTTGAACGGTTAGAAGTTAAACGTGTTTCGGTTTTGGGCGATTCATCAACATATTGAGCGTTTCAGATTGAATCATTGATGGTTACAAGTTCGATTCAAGTACCAAGTCCAATTTTAACGGTTTTGAAGCTTGATTTCCGTTGATTGGTGCGATTAAGAAGCGGCCGGAGCTCAGCCGGAGCTCCTGCCGGATTTACAGGGTAAAATGGGGGGAAAAGGTTTGGGATTTCGCAAGTTACACAAATGGTCCCTGTTGTTTATACTTCTGTTATTTTATGCTAAAAGTTTCTTTTAAGGTTTAATAATTTGCAAAACTAACCCCCGAACTTAATTAAAGTTTAGATTTTAACTAATTTATTAATTTCCAAGCTTTTATAATTATTATTATTATTATTGTTAATATTATTAACATTATAGTAATTATTATTATTCATTATTATTATTATTATTGTCATTATCATTAGTGTTATTACTATTATATTTATTATCTTTGTTACAATTATTATTATAATTTTAATTTAATAGCAAGGTTATAGACTTTTACATTAAAATTTTAAAGGCAAACCAAGAATTAAACATAAATAACCCATACGTTTCATAAATGGCAATAATGGCCCTTACAAGAATTAAAAACGTTAACTTTTAATTAAGCAAAAATTCAAGATGTTACAGTCTCTTCAACTTAAAAGAATTTCGTCCCGAAATTAAAAATGAAACAATAAGAAAAAAACGGGTATTTTGTCTTCATGTGGTCCTCACGCTCCCAACGAACTTTGACAATTGACTTATATTGTTCAATGAAAAATGGTATTTAATATTATTCCATCTTTTAAGTTGACCTTAGTTCAGGACCAATGATGAAGTTTTCACCAATGTTGGTCCAGCAGATCGGCGAACGACATTTACGACCATAAAGTGCTTTGAATGGTGCCATATTGATACTCGAGTGATAACTATTGTTATACGAAAATTCCGCGAATGGTAAATACGTATCCCAATCACCACCAAAGTCAAGGACACATAGTCGTAGCAAATCCTCGAGGGTTTGAATTGTTCGTTCAGTTTGACCATCAGTTTGAGGATGGTAAGCCGTACTTAAATCCAATTGAGTACCCAAGAGTTCTTGCATAGACGACCAAAAGTGTGAAGTGAAACGAGCGTCTCGGTCGGATATGATGTGCAACGGCACGCCATGACGACTCACAATTTCGTCAATGTAGATGTGAGCCA
>BJCM01273123.1:0-20850 GCA_018326385.1 Flaveria bidentis | reverse complement strand
AAACTTTATCATAATCATACATCTTTCTATACTTTAACAAATCATACATATATATATATATATGATTTGTTAAAGTATAGAAAGATGTATGATTATGATATAAAGTTTTGGTTAAAGTACTTGACAAAGTAAACCTAGAACTCACTAACATATATATATATATAGGGGGAATCAAATGAGAACTCACTTTTAATGTGAGAACTCTTTAACCAATCTCAACCACTAGTTTTCAATGAAAAATTGTAATTAACAAAAACATATTTAAAAAAATTATAAATCAAAAAATAAAATAAAAATAAAAACATTAAAATATTCCCCTAGTTTCCCTCTTTCATAAAAAAATTTATAAAATTTATAAAAAAAATCTTGTTTTTTTACGAAATTCATTTTACATGTGTAATACCGGATTTACACATATGCAAATCCAGTATTACACATGTGTATAACCAGATTTACACATATGTAAACAACGGATGGACCTTTCTAAAAAAATATATATCAATATGGTAGGCGTTGAAAAAATTAAAAAATATTGAGTTTTATGGTGAAATTTTTTTGAAAGAATAATATCGTGAAAAAAGTTATGAACGTCTTAAGAAAGGGAGAGAAATGACATGTGATTTGCATATGATAAAAAATAAGTGGCTCAGATTGATTGAAAGAGTTCTCACAAAAAATAGTGGTTCTCAAGATAACGCTTATATATATACATATATATATATATATACACATATATATATATACATATATATATATACATATACATAGTAGGGTTATTTTAAAACCAGTATTTATGTGAGAATTTTAGGAACTAATATAAGTAATATATCATTTCCACGTTTTTTAAAACGTTTATAATTTTTTTTCACAACATTATTTTTTCAAAAATATTTCACAATTTATTTCATTATTTTGTATATTTTAAACATCAACCATATTAATATTTTTTTAATAAATATCTATCCATTATTTACACATATGTTAATCTGGTTATAAGCATTTGTCATACCAAATTTATACATGTGTAAATTCAGTATTACACATGTGTTAAACAAATTTCGTAAAAAACCCAGATTTTTTATTTTTATAATTTTTTTGTGAAAGTAAGAAACAAAAGAAACATTTTTATGTTTTTATTTTATTTTTTATTTTCTTATTATGTTTTCATTAGTTATTATTTTGTCATTGGTTACTAGTGTGTCACTCTAGTTAGTAGAATTATCACAAAGAAATAAGTTCACATTTAAACTATCTCCTATCTATGTATACGATGTATACATATATAGTGTTCATACTTGGTATCCACATGCATATACATATGCATACGTCCACAAAATTTTACCAATACTGTATGTTTATAAACATATTCTGAGCAAATTGAAATTCATTTGTGTTTTAGCGTAATCACTTAAATAATTTCCGTGATTATTAAAATCTAGAAAGGTGACCGCGCAATGCGGCGTGACAACATTTTACATCCAACATAGTTTTAAATTTTTATTATTCTTATAGTAATTTTATAGAAGTCTGTTATGTTTTTTCTAAGCTAAAATATAAAACATCAAATAAATGGGTTTTGCATGACGACTTGTATATTTACGTATTAATTTATTGTACCTTACAAAATACAGATCGGTTCAGCAAAAAAATTACATAAAAACGTTTAGAAAACACACATGTTACGATTATAATAGCAAACAATTTTTTAAGATAATAGATTAAAATATATAGTTGGAATCTTCAAACAAATTAAGTTTTTTTGGTTTATGAGTAGATAATGTAAAATTTTATGTAATTTACAGTAAGTATAAGATTATTATGTAACTAATTATAAATGGTAATCTGTAAAAAATGTTACAAATACTATTTTAACCTTAAAAATGATTGTACCTTACGCAAATATGTGTTTTTAATTTTAAAGTATTTTAAATTACCCATCTCATATCTTTTATATATAATATAAATGTTTGTTAAAAAATATCAAACAGATATGTTATCTTTTGGAGTGGAGATTAATCAATCCAGGATTAAGCCTACGTAATGAATGTTCGTTAAAACATCTAATCAAGTTGGACCATTGCCATATGTCTAGGACTCCAACCTCAAACGTGTCTCAACCTTTTAGCACTCCATTTAATACAAAGTTTTTTAATGAAAAAAATAGCAACCAAATTTAACTTTTGATTAATTACCTTCGTAACTAATTTTGTCACCGTTAATTGCACCATAAAGGTTTCCATTACGCGTTTTCCCCACGTACAATAAAATTTTAAATATTCCAATCAACTAACGCTTTAGTTTAAATGATAAGACTATTAAAATCTAAAAAACTATTTTTTTACTAAAATAAAATCCAAAACCTTATTCATCACATCAGCAAATCAATTTTCCTTTTTCTCCTTAACTTCCTAAGTCTACACACACCCCCATACAATAATATAAACCAAGTTTCCTACTTCACTTCCCCTCCTCCAACTCCTTTGGAAAATCCTACACATCCAAATTCAAACATTTACTTGATCATCATGGAATCTAAACTAATCAACCTCAACACCAAAAGCAAGAACAACATATTCTTCGGTTACGCGAGTTCGTTCTCCTCTCGAGACTCTAGTATTGAGATGATTTCAATCGACTCGCTCTCCTCCTACACCAGTCTTAAGGATATTATTCGGGTCAACTCTCCACCGTCGCGTAATGATTCTCCGAAGAACTTGAAACGGATTGATAGTTGGCGGGAGATTCCCATGAAAGATCCGTTGTTGCAGCATGCGGCTTGGGCGTACCTTCAGCCGATGAGCTCAGAGCCTGATTCGGGTGATCGGTGCTGCTTTTGGAAATTGAAGGACTGTTTTTCTGGCTTCTTTGTGCGTCGTTAGTCACCGGAGGGTGGAATATGATGGTTCGTTTGAGGTGGACCGTTTAGCGACTTTTTCAAGCTGCGGTTGATTAATATTTTCTGATTTTGTAGATAATTTGTTTTATTTTTCTTTGGAAATACTGTTAATTTCCTATTTCCTATATCATATATTCATATCCGGAATCGTTGTGACGTATATCTTTATTTTAGAGGTGGAATATAATTTCTTATGTTTCAGAACAGTGGTGCTAGCATCGTTTGTTTTTATTTTTAATATTAAACAGAAAACGTACAACTCTATTTTCATTGATATGTATTATTATAATCGGGTCCATCTATCTGTTTTTATCCGGAAATCGGAGCAACAATTCAATCACAAGAAAACTCACAACTAGAATGACATCGTTAGTAGATTATGCATCACAAGATATATGGTATTATTGGTTTCATGTCCTTTTCTTGTGCTAGAGTGGTAGCATTATTGTGTGGGCACAAATGCTTTGTAGGTTAAATTTCTTACAAAAAAATTAATAAAAAAATTCCGTTTAAAAAATAATATTATTTGTTTAATGAAAAGATATGCAATATACAAACATAATGATGGTTTTAGTTGTGCTGTATAACTAAAATAAGCTAGACTACATGTTTGAGTTAGTATATGTGTGCAATCAGATTAATCAAATTAACTGCACTTTAAAAATGCTGGATTTTGATTTATATACCAAAACACAAATGATATTTAAGTTTAACATGAAGTGATGATCCATAATGTTTGAATTCTAGAAACAAATAAATTTAGTGGTTGGTGAATACTAGCAGTCAATATCATCATCTCGAGTCTTGACTGAGTTTGGGGTATGTGTCGCATTGTCGTAGAAAAGCTCGTGATTTTATTCAATTTAATGTTTCCGTGGCCCCACTAAACAAACCTCTTTCATAGTTCCTAACCACTGTAGTTTAATCATAGCAAAATAACACCTGTATCATTTTAAATATGAAACTATAAATTAATGAAAAGTGAATAACGCTAATAAAATGAAGTAGTCAACCAAGAAACTTAATGACTGAATTTCTCAACTAAATTCTCAAAGTAGATTTTTCTTTTTATAAAGGTATTATTTAGAAACATGATAACTTTAAAGGATTTATTACGACAGTTAAAATAGGTTTCAAATTATGTGACACATGGCAAATTTTGGGGACATAAGTAGTCTGCTTTATCTTGCGATGTATGACCAAACATCTACCAAATACATCCAAACACTTAAAAGTCATACATGCATGTAGGATTAAAATAAGTAAAATGGCTAAGTGTCTCCGTCACGTGCGATACAATAAAGATGACACAAGCTAGGACTTTGGGGTCTGGTTCAATAAGAAAATTATTTTAAGGGGACGAAGCTTCACTTGAGGTAAAAGATCTAGATCCATCTTTATTTTCATATTCTTTCTAAACAAAGGAGTTACCAGATTAAGTTTACTACTATTTATATTATATTATATATAAAATATTGAGGAGCGATAATTTAAGATATTTTAAAATTAAGAAAACATATTTGTCTCAATACATAAAATATAACTATTTTTAAAGATGAAATAGTAATTATAATCATTAAGTAGGGATTACACCCCTACAAGTAATTAAATAATAATCTTACATTTACTAACATTTACATAAAAATTTAACCTATTTGATATTTTAATTTTGCATCAGTTTAAAATTTTAAGAACCAATAATTCACAACCCTGTCCATTATTTTAGGGATTTAATAAACAATTACTAGATGGAACAAAATATAATTGTTTCATTCTCGATAACTATATTCATAATATAATTTGTTCCATTCTCGATAACTCAACATGTTATTGTTTATTTAAATCTCTTATTAACAAATGTTTGCTGAAATTTTAAATACAAATAACTAAATAATATCTATAATCCATTAAATAGATATGTATGTCAATTTTTTAAAATCAGATTTATAAAACACAAATTCCATCTTTAAACTGAAATTCAAATATTAATAACTACTCCACCGAATTCTCATATTACAACATTTATTAATATCTTCATTTTATAAATTTCGAATCAAATACTCAAAACATTATCATTTACTAATTTATGCAAATATTGATTTTTTAGATTTTGAAGCAAATACTCATAACTTTTCTAAAACAAACTAAAAATAGAGGACACGATATTCATTAACTTACGAAAATTAGATATGGAGTAGATTAGTAAGATGTTAAAAGACCAACCATTCAAGGTTAAATGAAATGTACGTGTGACAAAACCCAAGACTATTATTTTTAAGATTTTTTGGTATATTTTTAAGATTTTTTGGTATATTTTTAATATTTTTGATGTAATTTTTCATTAATAATCTTTGTATTTTGCTACAAATAAAAGTTCTTTTATTTATGAAATAAAGGCACAGTTTATCACACACTGACTTATTATATTTACTTTTACATAATATAAAATCTAATATAGAGGAGACAAATAATATTTTAAAAAATATTTCAGGTGTCACTTTAACTTATAAAATTCTAATTCTTATCTACTTATTTATGTTATTTAACATTGTTACTTATCTAAAATCGCATGTAATAAACTAAAATATTTATTTTATATTTAGTTCCAAAACTTGTAGCAACCAATGATTCTGTCAAAATGGAGAACAAATTCGAAAACCAACGTCTAGAAGATGTAGCGGTCAATCAACAAGAAATAGCGGATGTTTACGGGTTTCCTTTAGATGACGAATGGTGGTGGCCCAACATAGTTGAGATCAGTCGGATGTGCAAGCATTTCGATTAAATTGATCTTATCATGATGAGATTACTTCACCACTGAATTAAATGAGTACCGAATATTTTTTCTTAAATTTTAATGTTTAAAAGTTGTATTTGTTTATTCGTATATTACTTTAATGCATCAATGATTTTTTAAACTATTTAATGCTTTTAAAAAAATTTTGTCCACCGCATCATGCGGGTATCATGCTAGTTTTATATAATGTAGATGTGTGGAATTAGAAGTAGCATATTAGAGTTGTCATTCTAAAAAAACAATAATAATCTTTTGTCTTTAATGTGTATATTAAAGTTTAGTTATTTCACATAAACATAGAAAACAAATGAAGTTATCTTTTTTGTACATATTTTGTGATAATAAATTAATAAATTAAGTTAACTTTTATGTTCATATTTTGTGACCCTTTTCATCCGTTCCGGTAAAAATTAACTATTTTTGACCTTATATAAGTGTACGGGCCGGTCATTTGAGGGCAAAAATGACTATTTATGTAGATTGTTTTTTGTCCATTTGGCTCATCTTTTTTTAAATTAATGATGTAGAGTTCACAATTAGAAGCTCGAGAAAACAGAAAAATTATTTTTTTTTGCGGAAACTCATGATTTGCAAGAACTTTTGTATCGAAGTGGTTTATGCAAGAATTTGAGTTTGATGATGCATATGCAAAAACTTGCTCTCCGAGAACTCTTTGTATGTGGACTTCTAGGAAAGCAAGAAGTTTATATTGTGCGAGAAATTCTTCTCTTCTAGTATAAATAAGGGTTTTGTGCATTATTTAGTAACTCTTGTTTACTCTTATTCATTCTATTGATTGTAAACACTTTGTATACAAACTATTTCATGTGAGAAAGGAAGGTGTATTTACTCGTTTGATTCTATTGATGTGACAACCACTCCATTAAAGACAACATAAATGATGTCACAAACTTATTGGATCAAGTCTCTCTTGATAAGTGTGCTGATGTGGTGGAAGAAACTTCAATGCCTGATTTAAATTTCTCTAATTTAGATTTCTCAAAACAACTTGTTGTGATCCATCAACGTAGAATACACAAGTTTCACCCCACCATAAACATCATTGGAGATGTTGACATAAGGGTAAGAACAAGAGCACAAACCCATGATGCAAATGTTTGTCTTCACTTTTGTTTCTTGTCTTAGATAGAGCCAAAAAAAATTAATGAGTTTTTAAAGGATGGAAGTTGGGTTGAAGCAATGCAGGAGAAGTTGCTTCAATACAAAAGGCAAAAAATTTGGAACATGTGTCCTTTCCCTAAAAGCCAGACTACCAGAGGAACCAAATGAGTGTTTAGAAATAAGAAGAATGATAGAGGACTTGTCATCAAAAACAAGGCAAGATTATTTATCCTATGATACACACAAGAAGAAGGAATTAACTATACAGATGTCTTTGCTTTTGTAGCAAGACTTGAAGTTATCATAATATTTCTAGCTTTTGCTGCATCCAAGGATTTCATGGTCTACCAGCTTAATGTCAAGTGTGCTTTTCTATATGGGTGATTAATGAAGAGATGTATGCCAAACAACCAACTGATTTTAGAGAACTTGATCATCTTGATTATGTCAGCAAGCTTGATACAGCTCTTTATGGGTTGCACCAAACTCCAAGGAAGTGGTATGAGACTCTATCTCAGCATCTCTGTCAGCATGGCTACAAAAAGGGTACTATCGATGGAATTCTTTTCTTCAAAGGAACAGGGAAGGACTTAATGCTAGTTCAAGTGTATGTAGATGACATTATCATTAGGTCAACTAATCCAAAGCTCTATAAAGACCTTGGGAGCTAATAAATAACAGATTTGAAATGAGTGCAATGGGAGAACTCAATTCTAGGGATTCAAATGAAGCAAGTTGACAGTGACATCTTCATAAGTTTGTTAAAATATGTGCAAGGCATATTTAAAAGATTCAACATGACTGATTGTAAGATTACAAAGACACCCATAGCCAGAAACAACTCCCTTGGACAGACATTGAGGGGGAGTGTGTAGATGAACACCTTTGTCGGGCTATGATTGGGTCTCTTATGTATCTTACAGCTAGAAGGCCTAATATCATGTTTGCGACATGCATTTGTGTAAGATATCAAGCCAACCCAAAGATGTCACATCTGGTCACTATCAAGAGGATTCTCAGATATCTCAAAGGTGTTGCTACATTAGGCCTTTGGTATCCAAAGAATTTTGACTTCAACTTATATGCTTAAACAAATAGTGATTATGGCGGCTACAAGATGACTGCAAAGTCTACATCTAGGGATGTCAATTTCTTAGTGGAAGGATTGTCTTATGGTAATGCAAGAAACAATCTTGTGCGCTTGCATCAATTGTTAAAGCTGAATACATTGTTGTTGCTAGCTACTATGTTCAAGTGCTTTGCATTAAGAATCAGATGCTAGACTATGGATTTAACTTTAAAGAGACTTCTATCCACATAGACAACAATAATGTTATCTCTATTATAAAGAATCTTGTGCAGCACTCAAGGACAAAACATATTAACATCAGGTATCATCTTATTAGAGATAACTTTGAAAATGAATTAATCAAACTGGTCAAAGTTAACACAAATGAACAATATGCTGATCTGTTCACCAAAGCTTTTAATGAACAGAGATTTAAATATCTTATATCAGCTATTGGTATGATTAACTTTAAGTAAATTTTCTTAAAACTTAATTCATATTATTTCTAAAATCTATGTGTCATAAGTTGTCTATTTCACTTTACTTTGGAAGAAAACTCTTTTAAAATTCTATCTCTTAGATTATTTAGAATTTTGATCATATGGAACTCGGAAGATATCTCTTTACCTTAGGAAGAAAATTATGTCATCCAAAAAAAATAACTACTTATTTCAACTTACCTTCGGAATAAAATTTTCAAATATCTTCCGAAGCATAAATGATACAAGTACTTATATGTTTTTGAGGAACAATTTTCATCTGAAAGCAATTTAAGTCTCAGAAGATTTTATTCCTCTTAGAATAAAATTTTCAAGTCTAAATATCTTTCGAAGCAAAATTCTTTATAATCTTTGAAATTTCTTCCGGAGCCATTTTAGCTTCGAAAGCTTTTTATCAAAACTTCTGAAGACAAAATACCTTCGGAAAGATTTCGACTTCCAAGAAAACTACTTATTTGGGCTCTTTTTAAGAGGTGGGACCGACATCCGGATTTCAAATTTTATCATCTTTCATTAACTTTGTCTCAAATCCAATTCATATAAATATACGTAACGATTCCCCTTCTTTCACTATCTACCTCATCTACAACCACTCTTTAACCTAAATTCACCAAAAACCACCTTTGTTCTCATCTTCCTTCACCTTTAAAATTTCTCAAATGGCCAACCTCAATCAAAGAAACAACCCTAATTTCTCCATGCAACTCTATAGGCAGCACAAGCAGGTTGCTCTGTTAGACTTTAAGAAAGATTCTAGTTTCTCAGAGGTATGTCATTTTCTTACTCTATCTAACTACTTCACCTCATCTACCATTGATCGTCCTCTCTATGAGGATTAGCTTTTGGAGTTTTGAAAGACCTATCAAGAGGTCATTATGGATGGGAAGAAGGCACTATCTGTCACAATGTAGGGGAGGATAATATTCATCACTCTAACCATTATCAACACACACCTTCAGCTAGATGATGTAGAAGGTGAATGTCCTTCCCAAAAGAAGTTGTAAATCATTCATTTGAGCAGATGGGCTATAAAGGAGATTTATCTATAATGACCTTCAGGAAAGGGAAGGTCTCTTCCTAGTGGAAGTACTTGCTTCATTTGGTCATCCGTAGCTTATCCAACAATCATGGGGGATAGGACCAATTTCTTGAAGATCTCTCCTTTATAGTACATGGAATGGTTTTGGGTACTCACAGTTTGTGTATACCAACTTACTTGCTAACTTAGACTCTTTAGAGTACTACATGTTCCCTAGATATGTTCAACACATTCTCAACTATGAACTAGGCTCACAGTTGAGGGGGACATGTAATATTCTTAAATTGGAACTGATGAAACCTGTCATCTTTAAGACTTTGAAGAAGCCAACTGTTGGCTTATCTGGGGTAGAAATAGCCTTTGTCTAAAAAATGTTAGAGCTTATTGCTCAAGGTGACAACCTTGCAACACAAGCTAGTGTTGAACCCACACCTTCTACTTCTCAACTACCTAAACAACCACAAATACTCCTCACCTACCAAAGAAAATCCAAATAAACCCATGTTCAATCTATTGAGCCTATACAGGCCCCCATATCACAACCCATACAAGAGGAAGTGGACACTGAAGCTCCCACTTCTCCTAAGGAGCAAACCATTCCCATCTTATTAAGAATCAGTGATGAGGGTTCTCATGCTCAGCCTGATGAGCTCATTACCCAAACAACCTTAAGCCTTCACTCAGAGTCTCAAAACTCTAGCGAAAAACTTTCAGAGTACAATTACCACCCCCAGTCTCTTTATCTAAATCAACCAATTCCTAATTTAGAATTCTATGATGATGAAGACATAGGATTCAGTGAGTATCATGAGACTTTTTATTCCTCCCCTACTCAAAGAAAGATGAGTAGTCCTACCTCTCCCTTGTCTAGCCCACATCATGCACCCATCACTGAGGTGGATCTTCTTTAAGATATTTAGGAGATCCATATGAAAGAGGCTCTCACTTTTGTAAGTGATTATATCATTAAGACCTCAACCATGGAAAATCAGACCATTGACACTTCACCTGAAGTTTTCAGTGAGCAGGGAAAATCCAGCAGCCAAGAATATCATGCTGGTAGTGAGAGAGAAGACTTTGGTCCAATTCTCTCATCCGCCCATGATTCTTATGATAAAGATGAGGGGAACATGAGACTAAAGGTGCATAAATTATTAAAAACATGCTCCTATTTAGTCTCTATGGTTAGTCACTTAGAATCTCAGGTGACTATCTTACATAACAGGGTCAATGATCAGCAACTTGAGATCTCTAATCTTAAGGAGAAACTAGCTGGGAGAACTTAAGAAGAGATCATCCAGGAACACAAGAACATGTGGATGTGATAGATCTAACTCATAGCTCACCTATGAAAATGGGTGATGCTACCAAAAAGGGGGAGAAAGTCTCAGCAATCACAGAACCTGGGAGTTCTTCGCAGTGTATGGACATTGAGGACTCACCATCCTCACTTGCAGTTGTCCACACTCAGCAACCTCCTCAAGTTCATATTGATGTGGACTTACTCATTCAGAGGTTATTTAAGGAGAAATTCCAAGGGCAATGTCATCCCCACCCCAAGGAGCTTCAAATTACATAATAAGGTGGAGGTATGATGTTGATTGAAGTATCCTCGTACTTTAAAGAGTTCAAGGGTAGTAAGAGATCTTCAACTTTCTAGTTAACATGCCACTTGCCAACCCAAGTCAATCCAGGCAAGCTGACAAAATGGCTCAAAGAATTCAAGATAGGGTTGCTAAAATGTTCAAAGCAAGGAGAAAAATACAAGCATGCAATATCATTGGTCAACTGGATGTTGAGGTGGACCCTAAGATTAGCTTCAAAAGGAAAACCGTGAGCATTTTCATAAACCAACAACTTCAGCATCCAATCCCTTAGTGAAACATCTGCTGCTAAAGGTGTATCATAGCCTCTCTTTGGCCAGAGTTTGGATGCTACACCAAGCAAAAAAGGCCAAAGCTCTCTCCACCCTAAGTCGCAAAGGTCTATGGGTAACAAAAGGAAAAGCATAATGACTCCTGAGGAGATCAAGAAGGAAGGGAGAGAGAGGAAGAGTAAGCTAAAGGGAGAAAGTTCCACTAGTTCCTTAGGCTTCATGGAAGCTGCAATCACCAAACACTCAAAATGATGAGTTAAGAGCCATCATGATTAACTACTTGTAGACCAGGAACTATGATATAGATGAGATCATCTCTCTCTCTCTTTAGATGAATTAAGTGCATTAGCAGATATGAAAATGTCTAAGGAAAGGAAGGAGGTAGATGATACAGAGTTGCTCCTCAAGATTAAGGAAGAAAGAAGGAAGAAAAGGCTATACAAACATGTTCCTCAAGTTCAAGAAAGTCCTGTAAGAGAGGTTGTGGCATCTGAACAACCTTTGGTAGATAATGAGGCTGACAAGCAAAAGATGATTAACTACCTGAGTGCCACATGTCTCTATTAGGCAGTTGTACTTTTTCCCTTGTCATATGAGTACATTGAGTTTGAATACCTCAAGCAACTTGAGCCACAAGTTCAAAAAGAGAAAAAAAGATGCTAAGAGGAAGATGAGGGAAAAAGCAACAAAGTCAAGTGCCATTATCCAAAAGAGTCAAAAAAAAGTCTGCTAATAGGCAGAGGATGTTGAGCTTCTTGAAGTTGTATGGATTCTCCGGAAGGAGACTTGGCTCAATGTCTCTTTCTACCATAGATGAGCACATTAGGGTGATCAAGCAAAAGATCAAGAGAGGAGAGCTTGTTGATTTACACTCCCCACCAAGTCAAGCCCCTCCGATAGTGGAGGTTAAGGTTGAACACTTTGAGACAACACAACCTGGACCTTCTGCTAAACCTCATGAAGCTTCATCTTCTGATCCACATCATGGTTCAAATCTCTCTCCTTCTAAACCTGTGAGGGAGGAGAAACCAACTGAGAAGGATAAAACAAAACAATATGGTGCTGAAGGCCAGTCCTCTTAGTTAAAGAGGAAGAAAAGGATGGCCACCAAGTCTGTATCAAAAAAAATCAAAGGCATTCACTTCCAAGCCTCATAATGAGTCAGACCATCTTGAGGATGTGAAAGAAGAGGCTACTCAACCCACTCTAATCAAGTAGAGCCTCTAGCATCAAGAAGACCCACCTTGTCTTGGAATTTTGTTGTAAATCTAGACAGATGGTATGTCACAAGAGATCAAGGAGGTCAAGATGTCTTCTTCTGGAAAAACATGCTTAACCTACCTTTGCATGATCTCTTTGACATGAGAAGGTACTTTGAGAGTCCGAGTGATCCTGACCAAATGATGAAGAAAGGAAAGGACATGATCATAATAAGGACTGTAAATATCTGAACACTTCTCTGTTTCGGTAGCATCAACCTTGGGAGAGTTTATAAGGATTAATGAAAGGCTAATGCACCCAAAACATACCAAGTCTTTCCTGCATGCATGCACTCAGTGCAAAATAGAAGTTGCTTCGAAAGTTTTACACCCTGCATCAGAAATATTCTAAGTGTAAAATCTTTTGAAGCCAAGACCAATATCTTCTTAATCAATAAATGAAGTCTTTCAACGCTTCAAAGACAAAGTATTCTTAAGCCAATGGAGTGAAGAGATATTTCTTTCGAATACTTTGAAGAACATGCTTTCTCTGATGTAGTTTTCATAAAACTGACCAACTTTCCGCTGCAACTCTGAAGACTCACCAACTTATACAAGTTGGTGAATGGTCCATGCTTTTTGTAACTGTACATTGAGATCTTGAGTCTGTAACTTTCTATTTTATGTACTTTTATCTTTTTTGTAATATATTGGGATGTGAACTATGACATGCCATATTCACTAGTCAAAAGGCAGTTTTGCCTTTTGACACTACATTGTTTTATTGTCTAGATCAATGTTTCCAACTGGCATTCTAAGTATGGCCAACTGTAGGATATATTATAAAGTATCTCAAGTCCTTGTAACTTATTTCTTATGTTTTGTAATGCTTGAAATAGAACTTTAAAAGCAATATACAACAATGTTGAAAACCAAACATCCTTGTTGTTGTTCTAAAGTTTTTATCTCTTGTTTACTTGTGTTCATAAGTTTCTGTCTCTTGTTTACTTGTGTTCATAGTATCATAACCAAAGTCTTGATTCCCTATTTGATCTGTTAAATGTTCTAAACACTCTCCTTATTATGAGACTAAGTGTATTGACCATCCCTTAAATGGTCCTGTACATCAAGATGAAAAAGGGAATTATATGACACTATATGAGGTTTAGAAGAGGATGTTTTGCAGGCCAAGATTGTTTATCATATTAGATGGTATTAATTTAAAAGAAAGGCTTAAATACAAATGCTCTAAAATTAAAAATATAATAATTAATCTTAACCATCTATCTTTTTAATCAACAAAATAAAATTGATTTGTGACTAAAGTTTGTTAGAGGGTATTTTATTAATAGCCAATTTTGTTGACTTTTCATAAGTTTACTAATTTTTTTAAATGTTATGTACAACATTCTTTATTTATAAAAATTACATATAAGAACAAGCAATTTTGAAATAATAAAATGAGTACAGTGTTGTTGTATAAAATTTTAATAAATTATTACGTTTTTGAGCTCATATCTTATCAATGTGTATTTTAGTGTAGTTTATTGTGTATTTTTGTTAGTTATTGTGTTATTCTAAATATTATTGTGTTTTTCTAGAATAATAAATTTTAAAAAAAGTATAATGATGAAATAACATTGTGATGCATCTCAAATATGTAAGAGACAATAGTAAATTAACAACTAACTAATCTTATACATTATAACAATAACAAAATAACATAATATCTCATTGTGTTTATTGATCGTCATTATGCCATTTTAAATACTATGAGTTTTGAAGAATAAATTAGTGAAATAAAATCATTATGTAATTTTAATTATAAAGCACAATGATTATTAACAAGTTTATATAATGTATAAATTATAATGACAATAACAAAACATTGTGTTATTGCAACACTATTAGTTTTGCTAAATACATTAGTGAAGTATATTATTGTTCACTTTTAATTATAAAACACAATCATATATAACAAGTTTATATAATCTATATAACAATGATAAAATAATAACACAAAATAATATAAAACAGAAAATACAATGATAAATACATATAACAAATGATTTAAAATGTATGATACAATTAACGTATGTGACACAATTAACGTATACAACATAATCAAATGACACATTTGACACAATTATCAAAATACACTTCTTTTAAAAACAATAGAGGTACAATTGTCAAGCACATAATTCTTCTTATAATTTTTAGATTAATTAAACTTTCGACAATAACCGTACCCTTAATTTAGTTATGAGAAATCAATTTATTCAGTTGGGTAAAAGAAAGTATATTAGATACTTCAAAATTTGTTCACTTGGGTAAAATGAAGTATATTAGATACTTTTAGACACCGATAATGTTATTTTATACAATCTATATACACGATGTTCTAAGAACTTAATGACTTGGCAAACGTCTATTTTTGTTTAATTGTCAATTTTCAAAAATGCTTACAATAAATTAACGAAAATAAATAAACCATTGTGCCCATTAAAACCGAATATAAGATCAAATTAGGAAAAGGACTAAAAGGGATTTTAAATGTACATTGGCCGCGTGGCGACAGGTCGGTGAGAAAGATAATGCTGTTTACTTCATCTTTTCCTCCATTTTTATCACTTTCTTTATGTTTTTATAGAAATAAAACTAGTGGTCAAGTTTTGCAAGCCCATTGATTGCTGAATACTCGCAAAAGTCTATTTGCAAAAGATAAAATCCAAAACTTATTTGTTTTATAACTCTTTTAATTATTCTGGAAAAGGATAAAAAATATAGCATGTCAAAATAATTTCTATCCCTTTACTAACGAAGAACCGAAACTTATATATGTATGTGCAAAGTTCACGTGTATATAAGTAGCTAGCATACGTGTATGGATTCTACTAGGTTAAAGTTCCATAACAGATAAAAACAGAAAAAAATAATATGTATAAGAGTTTAAATACATAGATGCAGAAAAATTATGTCAGTTAATCATTTTACAAATAACTATATCTTCAAATGAAATATTAATTGTTATTATTGAGAAATAATAATTGGTATTATTATTTTAGTACTTAAATTATTTGTATTTAAAGGGTTCAATATGAATTCTCAGTTTGGACTAACAATTTTTTTTGTTAAAAAAATGAAGACAATAATCAAGAAAAGATATCAATCGGATTTTGAATTCATTTAGCAATACCATGACTTAATCGTAAAGTCAAGGTGAAATTATTTAATCACATAACAAGTGAAAGTAGAATAGACTCCCATCAAGATTTAGTACAACCTAATCAAATAACTTATTAGAGATCTAAAAGTATAAAAACACAACTACCACCCATAGTTATGCACATAAGGACTAAGGGTACAATTATATCAAAGTGAAAAGTAAACAAGACTCTCGTCTAAATTTTTCCACAAATTTTTCACAAATTTATGAAATGTTAACACAATAAACACATGATATACAACTAAAATTATTATGTAAAGTAGACAAATATGCAATTATTCTTCATATCATGATCATCATACTATGATTTCAAAATCACTATTATATATATATACTAATTACCAATTTTTTTATGCATTATAGGTTGTACAACATACTTTAAGAGTTGTACCAAACTTTGTCTTATTCTTTTTAACCTTTAAAATTTTTATTTTAACCCAATACTTATATATTTTACAATTTAATTCAAATATTTTTTTTACTTTTGACTTTGGTCCCTATACTTTTTATATTTAAAATTTTTCGCTTTACGTTACGATCTACATTTTACGAGTTACCATGCCATAGTATGCGTGTGTAGTTCAACGTTTTTACGTTTATTTTTTTCTCATTTAATCGTACCGTCGCAACGCACTGGTTCAAGATCAACTTAATTATTGTTTTATATGTTTTACGTTCCACCTAAAGGTAATGTGTCATTGGTTTTACGTTTCGGTTGGTGGTCGCTAACGATGACTTGTCCTTAGTGCTAATTGGTATGGTTTTACGCCCCTCGTAACAACGTGGGATGCTTAATACTAGGTTAAGCTAAGAAATTCATAATCAATGACATAAAATATTCAAAACATACGAGTGACAACCCTGTTTCTAGGGCCCAAAATATTTTTTAGAAACGACAAAAGTAACCTATGACAGTTACCGTTGAAGGAAAGTACATACGTAATACGTTAACCTATAAATAATTAAGGATGATCATGATCCAGAATTATTGGGCTTGGTTCAACGTGCAGTATTAGGCTCAATGTAGTGATAATGGGCTTAGCCCATCTAGTGTAACTACTCTTGGCCCAATCCATGTAAAACTCCCTAAAGTCATTTGAAAAATACGAACAAACGAACCATCGAATCGAAAATAACAAATATAATAAGAATGCTAGTGTAACAAAATGAACGTAACCACAATATGAAACCAAAAGTATATAAATAAAAACCCTAAGTGTACATACACATAAGCACATAACTAAATGAAAACTTGTTATCTTATGTAAGACAAGCAAATTATAACAAACACATATAACAAGTTAAAAATTATGTACCTTACACTAACCAAGACATATACTTGTACATTAAATTACAAATGACAAAAACAAACAAAAACTTCAAAAATAACTGCATACTACGTATTTAAACATCCATACACTAGATATTTTTAAATTCAACCTAAACATTCACCACGAAAAACAACCATCAAAAACTAAATTACTAAATTATTACAGATTGATTTCGTCACTCATGTTTGTGATTGATGATAATTCAATATACTTGATACCTTATTTTATGAGAAAACATTAATCACGTATACATCTTCACAATAAAAAGTTTTGGAGGAAAAGTTTTTAGTAACCGAATTTCAACCCTAAATAAGTGTTATCATTAATGAAATATGATGTCATTGTATGAGTAACTGATGTTCAATCGCTAATAAAAATGCTACATATAAGAGTCTAAAACTTAGCTATTAATATTTTTAAAGCATACTGAATTAGAACCAAATGTTTAGTCGTAAATGCCGTTCGTATAAAAAACAATTAATGACTGAATTATAGTTTCTAGTTAGTTTTTGTGAATAAGCCATTTTAGGAAAGTTACAAAGACAAAAATTCTAAAGATGTTGTAAGTTACTATATTCGGAATTAAATTTCAGTGTTTAGAAAGTTTTGTAGATGAGATAAGTAGGGACTAGCATTCATTCTCCACTAATTAACACACATTATATATCATAATGAAGACTAAAAACAATTTTTAAATTTCTAAAATAAATTAGGAAATGATGTTCAGTCATGAATGAATTTAGCGTAATAAATGAATAATAATTGATTTATAGTCTTTGATAATATTGCATGAATTATACAATATCAAAAAATGTAATAAATACTAAAAATTAGTCTTAAGGATCTTGCTAGTGTTCTTTTTTCTTATCTGCTTAGCCTTGTCATGGTTAATTGGATATGAAATGACAATTTTCCTATATCATATAAGTCTGATGCTCTTAGTGTATGCAAATCATGTTTATCTTTATAATACTTAATGGCTATTGCTTTCCTCTACAACTTCTTCTCATCATCATAACCCCAACTTATCATCGATTTAGATATTTCCAACTCGAGTGAACAGTTTAGAGTGTCTTTGAAAATGCTTTAGGAGGTGGACTAGTAAATGTACGATTTCCAGTTTGTCTCATAACTGGCTTCCCAATTGTTCGAAAGATTTAGTTGGAGCATCAAAATGCTCAACTCCCAAAGAAGAAGCAATCTCTCCTTCTTCCGATTGTATATCCTCAGATAAGCTTTTCAAGCTGTTTCCAAGTATATCCGTGTAATCAATTGGTTATTCTAAATCATCAATATTAGATCATAATTAGAATATTCCATGGGAATCTATTGCTGGAAAGAATTAAAATCTTTCTCATATTGTCCTTTAACATCTGGATTTAATGGTTGATAATCCTCTTTAACATTAGAACTTGGTCTTGAGACATATACGGTTTCTGATCCACACATATACAATATCTGATCCACAAGACAGATCTATTGTAAGGATTTCAACAAGTCTGATGCAGTCAAAACATTCAAAGCATCCAAAGTCTCTTTACATGCATGCACAAAGTTACTAAAGTAGAAATGCTTCGGAAGTTTTACACCTCATATAAGAAATACTCTAAGTGTAAAATCTTCGAATCCAAGACTAATATCTTCCGAAGGTAAATATGAAGTCTTCCAAAGCTTTAAAGACAAAGTCTTCCGAAGCCAATTTTATGAAGATAGATTTCTTCCGAAGACTTTTATGTACATGCTATTATCTGATGTACTTTTTCATAAAGCTGGACCATATTTCCGCTGCAGTTCTGTTTGACTTACCAACTTTCACAAGATGGTGAAAAGGTCCATGCTTTTGGAATACTGTACATTAAGGTCTTGAGTCTGAGCTTTCTACTTTATGTACTTTATCCTTTTTTGTAAAATATTAGGATGTGAGCTATGGCATGTCGTAGTCACTAGTCAAAAGACAATCTGCCTTTTGACTCTACATTTGATTTTGTTGTCTAGTCTTATGTATCCAGCTGGCTTTCAAAGTATAAGCCGACTGTAGGATGTAGTATATGTATCTCATGTACTTGTAACTTTAAGAGAATGCTTTGTAACACTTTGTAATAGAACTTGAGAAGCAATATACTGCAAACTTGAAAACTAAATACTTGTATTATTATCTTGTTGTATCTCTTTTTTAATTTTGTTCTTAGCATCTCCCATAATAGAAAAACCAGTTCCCTATTTTATCTGCTAAGTGTTCTAAAGAACTCTCCTCACTTGTATTGTTGTGTTGTAAAAGTGCATTGCCCCTTTCTAACGATCCTGCATTTGGTATCAAAGCAATCTAGGCTCTTGATATAAGATCTCACCATCTTAAGATCCCTCACACATACACACACAAAACACTTAACAACTCAAATGGCAGCTATCATCAAGGCTGATATGGAAACTAGAACTATGACAAAGTCTCCATTGATCACTCTTGAAGACTTTGATACTTGGTGTTAAAGAATGAAAGGGTTTATCAAGACTCAAGACTCTAGGATGTGGGACTCTATTATTGAAAGACCTTACATATCAAGCACATCATCTGCTATTGGTGGTGGTATGATTCCAAAGGTTGTGGTTGATTTCTCTGATGAAGACATGAAAAGAATAGAGATTGATCAAAAAGCCATGACAACCCTTCAAACTGCTCTTCTAAACTCTATCTACAAAGGCTTCAAGAAGTGCAAGACTATAAAGCAACTATGGGAAGCACCAAAGCTTATGTATGAGGGCTCAACTAAAGCAAAGAAGAACAAGAAGGATCTCCTCAAGCAACAGTTTGAAACTTCACCTTTAAAGTAAGTGAGACCATGACTCAATAATACTTCAGGTATGTTGAGATTGTAGATACTCTAATGGATGTTGGAGTAACTCTTGAGAACAGGGACATTGTAAGGAAGTTTATGTCCTCTCTTCCTAGACAATGGACACATTATTGTGTTGTTATCAAGAGGACTGAGAACCTTAAGACTCTTACTCTGATTGAGTTGTATGGTATTCTTAGTGGCTACAAGATAGAGATAAACATGCAAAACTCATCTGGTAACTCTAGCATTCAAATGGGTTCAACCTTTCATGTGACTGAAAGGAATTGTATAGAACCTCAAAATCATCTCATATGCTACCCTGACAACTCACAAAATGGTCCATTCATCACCTTCCTAAAGACTCCAAGAGAAAGCTACACTCAAGGAAGTCCCTTCCAAGAGACAAGTTCTTCTCATGCCTTTGTTTCTGCTGATGAACCCACAAGTAACTTTCTCTTCACTCTTGAAGATCTAGACTGTATCCATCCAGATGATCTGGAATATATGGAGATAGTCCAGCAGATGGCTCTTCTCACTCATAGAGCCAAGAAGTTCTACAAGAGGACAGAGAGGAAGTTTCCTAGCAGTGAAGCCAGTGGAAAGTTTAGGTTGGATAAAAGCAAGGTAAAGTATTACAACTACAACCAGATGGGACACTTTTCTAGAGAGTGCAATGCACCAAGAGCAAATGGTGGCCAGACTCAAGTCAAACCAAATTACACTGAGAGAGTTCTCCAGAATGAAAAGCCAAAGCAACAAGCTGCAGTTGCTATTGAAGAAGAATGCTTTGACTGGAGCTTTCAAGTGGAAGATGTATCTCCAAATCAAGCACTCATGGCTGACCACGATGAAGCCAAGGTATTGGAACATCTTTGCACTCCTGAATGTATTGCTAAAGTTAATAGATACAGGTCCTACAACTTAGAGATGAGATCTGATCTTGAGTCCTTGAATATCTTAA
>BJCM01273121.1:0-11644 GCA_018326385.1 Flaveria bidentis | reverse complement strand
AAGAGAAAAGATAAGTGGTGAATGTACTTACCCTAGGTACTGGAGTCAGCTCCGTGCCCAATGTTCGAGGTCTATGAAAGACCTCAGACCCAGTTCCCGCTTCGTGCACAATGTTCGAGGTAATGTACATGTCATCGAAAGTAATGAACGTACTAATGAAAGTATGAACAAATGAACGATGAAGATAATAATGATATTATCTATGTGTACGTATGATGTATGATCGCATGAAAGTAAAGTACGGTTTTAACAAAAGAAAAGTATATTTTATTATAAAACTAGAACTCACTCAGCAACGCTGACTTTTATGAGTTTCCAGTTGGCGGGTAATGATTCCTGAGGATGGAACGAGGCTGCTACTTAGCTTTTTTGGATGGAATCCATATTTATAATGCTTTTCTGATGTAATGCAACATGTATTTTGTAACTTGATAACGATGTATTATTTTGCCAAATGTATTTTGTAATGCAACATGTATTGTTTTGCAAAAGATTTAACGTTCCACTGTGATGTTTTTATGATATGTAAATGTAAATATATGTTTTATGAGCAATGATCGACCAGTTGTAAGCGTCCTGGGAACGGGGCCTTACAAGTTGGTATCAGAGCCAAAGGTTAAGTGAAATGGGTAAAATTTTAAAATAAACCTTAACTTAAACTAAGAATAGGACGGAAAGGGAAGGGATGCCAATCTGATTAGTTGCATGCCATCAGGTATTTTCATGATGATTAACCGGTATTATGGGTGCATGGTATGTGGTTATGTGTTGTTTGTAGATTTAAATACTGATGTAGTCAGAACAGGTAATGCTTGGGATATGAAGAGTAAAGTAAGTGGCTAATCACAACTGGCCACTAAAATTAGGGACTTACTATACTTGAAATAAACTGAGCTGCTCCCATGAACGACCGTGTTGGTGTTTGAATCTTTCAGTGTGCGTGTGAATGGCCGGTGGTAGATCTTCGAAAGCTTCATGAGGTGGAGGTCGTGATGCTGAACCAGAACCCAAAAGGAGAGGACATACGGTTTAAAAAGGTGGTTATAAAGAACCTTAAACCCCTCATCTGGAGGGTGGTGATAAGAGTGCAAACTTGAGGGCCTCGGTGAAAGAGGTGGTGGTTGAAAAGGTGCATCAGGTCATGCAGACAATCTTACTGTCTGTAGTGACCGAAGTGATTAAGGCGGTACGGGAAGGAGAAAGGAAAGAGAGGAATAGGTCCTCGAGAGGACGAGAGCAACCGGAGCCTGAAACGGTTCTCTCTGTTGATGAAGAAGAGGAGGAGGAAGAAGAGCCCGTGCAGGAGGTGACACGAGGCTGTAATTATGGGTAGTTTCAACATTGCAAGCCCCCTACTTTTGATGGTAACGGCACTGCTGCTGCTCACCGATAGGTGAGAGAAATGGAAGTTGTGTTAAATATCAGCGAGTGTTGGGAGGATCAGAAAGTAAAGTTTGCTGCCCATTCTTTTGTGTACTCGGCTCTGTGCTTGTGGGACAAAGTAGTCCAAGTTGAGGGTAGAAGGGCTATTGGGAGAATGAGATGGTTGGAACTGAAAAGCTGGTGATTGAGGAGTTCTGTCCTCATAGAGAAATGGACAAAGTTGAAAAGGAGTTCCTGCAATTAGAGGCGGGGACGATAACACATCAACAGTACACCACCAAGTTTAACGAGATGGCACGGCTGGTGCCTAATCAGGTGACACCCCTGTCATGAAACATTAAAAGGTATATTCAGGGCTTGCTGGCAGATATCCGCAGGCACATGATCATCGCCCGACCAAGTACGTTTAGGTTGACGGTGGATTTAGCAGGGAGATTGTATGATGAGAGGGTTGTAGTGGTGGTGGCTGAAGGTAGAAAGAAGGGTGGTGGCGATAGAAACTAGAATGGTAAGAGGTTTGGTAGGGGTGATGCCTCGACAGGTAAAAAGAAGGCACGGGTGGACGATCGCAGTGTAGTCACACCTGGTACGGGATCGAAGAAGTGATCAGCCTTTGTGTCTCAGACTTTAGCTGCTTCTGATAATCGTTCCTTGTGGAAAATATGGGAAGGAGCAGAATGGAGAGTGTAGATGGGGGTTGAATGAATGTTTCAGGTGTGGGAAGCCCAGTCATATGACCAGAGATTGCTGAGGTACGAGGTGTTTCAACTGTGGGGAAAGTGGTCATATGAGTAAAGACTATAAGAAGCGGAGGGCTGAGGGTTCCGGGGTGAAGAAGATAGGGAGTGAAGGACCGAGGGCGAGCGCCAGGGCATTCACTATGACACAGGAGCAAGCTAGGACAGACCCTGATGTTGTGTCCGGTACGTTTCTCGTGAACCAAACTTTAGCTTTTGTTTTATTCGATTCGGGTGCTAGTAAAAGTTTTATTTCTGCTGCTTTCTGTGCTAAGCTTCCTGTTAGTAGTAGATGTGTTGATGTGCCCTTTGATGTAGAAACTGCCATAGGTAAGTCTACCAGGATTTCGGAGATGATAGAGGGTTGTGATGTAAAACTAGAAGGTCACAATTTCCTGGTTAGACCCTTCGTGATGCCCTTAGGTTGTTTCGATTTGGTGCTTGGGGTGGATTGGTTAGCGGAATTCAAGGTGAACATTGTGTGTCGCAAGAAGATGATTCGTTTGACAGTGCCTGACAGGAGTTCGGTAACTATTTATAGGGATCGGGTCACGACGATCCCGAAAGTAATCTCAATGGCGGTGGCTGGAAAATGTATGAGGCGTGGATGTAGTGCCTACTTGGCTTATGTAAAGGATGCGGATACGCCAACACCATAACTATCCGATGTTTCAGTTGTGTGTGACTTCCCAGACGTGTTCCCAGAAGACTTACCAGGAGTGCCACCTGACAGAGAGATTGAGTTTCAGATTGATCTGATACCGGGTGCCTAACCTGTTGCCAAGGCACTGTATCGGTTGGCTTCGATGGAGATGAAAGAATTGATGGAGCAGTTGCAAGAGCTGCTTCATAAGGGGTTCATTAGACTAAGTATCTCTCTTTGGGGTGCTCCGGTCCAGTTTGTATAGAAGAAAAACGGTAGTATGAGGATGCGTGTCGACTTCCGTGAGCTGAACAAGTTGACGGTGAAGAACCAATACCTCTTACCGAGAATAGATGATTTGTTCGAGCAGCTCCAAGGTGTCAGTTGGTTCTCAAAAATAGATCTTCGATCGGGCTACCATCAGCTGAAGGTGAAAGAGCAAAATGTTCCTAAAACAACATTTCGCACGTGTTATGGTCATTACGAGTTTCTTGTCATGTCTTTTGGCTTGACCAACACACCAGCTGCTTTCATGGATTTGATGAACCGAGGGTGTCAGCCAATGTTGGATAAATCAGTGATTGTATTTATCGATGATATCTTGATTTATTCAAGGAGTGAGGAGGAGCATGTCCCGGGAAGTGTTAGGGACACTGAGAAAGGAGAAGTTGTATGCTAAATTCTCTAAGTGTGCATTTTGGTTGCACGAGGTTTAGTTCTTGGGTCACGTGGTGAATCCCGAGGGGATTATGGTGGAGCCGACAAAGGTAGAGGTGATGATGCAATGGAAGTCTCCAAAGACGCCATCCGAGATTCGTAGTTTCTTGGGTTTGGCGGGCTACTACAGAAGATTCATTCAAGACTTCTCCAAGATCGCTTCTCCACTAACCAAGTTGACCCAGAAGGATGTGAAATTTGTATAGGGTCAAGCTCAAGAGAAGGCGTTTGAATAATTGAAGGCGAGGTTGACTCAAGCTCCTGTACTATCATTACCCGATGGAAGTGAAGATCTGGTGGCTTATTCAGACGCTTCTTACTCAGGGTTGGGGTGTGTACTAATGCAAAGAGGGAAGGTTATAGCCTATGCATCCCGATAGTTGAAGGTTCATGAGGTAACCTACCCTACTCATGACTTGGAGCTAGCAGTCGTGGTCTTTGCGCTACAGATTTAGAGGCACTATCTGTATGGGATGAAGTGCACCATATTCACTGACCACAAGATCTTGAAGTACTTCTTCGAGCAAAAAGATTTGAACATGAGGCAGAGGAGATGGTTGGAGCTTATAAAAGATTATGATTGCAAGATCCATTACCATCCGGGCAAAGCCAACGTGGTGGCGGATGCCCATAGCAGAAAAGAAAGGCCCGAGCCGATTCGGGTAAAAGCCTACCAGTTGATAATGACATCGGATGTGATAAAGCAAGTCAAGGAGTTCCAAGATGAGGCATTGAAAGAAGATCCTCTTAACTCTGAAAGAATCAGAGGTCTGGTCGTAGAATTGGGTGAAAACACGCTTGGTGCTAGAACTCGATTTGGGAGGATGTGGATTCCTTGTTTTGGGGATCTACGGGTGAAGATTATGGATGAAGCTCACAAGACTCGATACTCCATCGATCCTAGTGCCACAAAGATGTATCAAGACATGAAGAAAGATTATTGGTGGTCGGGTATGAAGCGTGACGTGGTGGAATATGTGAGTAAATGCCTTACTTGTCTACAGGTGAAGGCCGAGCATCAGAAGCCATATGGGAAGATCTAGCCTTTGGATATACCGGAATGGAAGTGGGAGCACATCACCATGGATTTCATTACGAAACTGCCGCGTACCCCGAAAGGGTATGATGCCATATGGGTGATTGTTGACCGCTTGATGGAGAGTGCTCACTTCCTACCGATCCGTGAGACATATTCATCTGAGAGGTTGGCTGATCTATTCATCAAGGAAATTGTAACTCGTCATGGTGTGCTGGTGTCTATTGTGTCTGATCGTGACACCCAGCTTACATCCTAATTCTGGATGAAATTCCACGATGCTATGGGGACGAGGTTACATATCAGCACGGCTCATCATCCACAGACTGATGGTCAATCCAAGAGGACCATTTAGACATTAGAGAACATGCTTCGAGCATGTGTGATTGATTTTGGGGGAAGTTGGGATGACCGCCTACTGTTAGCCGAATTCTCATACAACAACAGTTATCAAGCCAGCATTGGTACGCTACCATATCAGATGTTATACGGTAGGAGATGCAGAACACCCATTTGTTTGGGTGAAATTGGTCGTAAAGAGTTAGGGAGTATCGAGTTGATCAAGGCTACGACTGAGAAGCTTGAAAAGATCAAGGCCTTCACGAAGGCAGCCAAAGATAGGCAGAAGTCGTATGATGATAAACGACACCGACCGATTGAGTTCCAGGTGGGTGACCGGGTTATGTTGAAGGTCTCACCTTGGAAGGTGATCATCCGATTCAGATAGCAGGGGAAGTTGAGCCCAAGGTATATAGGCCCTTTCCGAATCATTGCTCGAGTAGGAGAGGTAGCCTATAGATTGGAGTTACCAGAGGAGTTAAGAGGAATTCACCCGACATTCCACGTATCTCATCTAAGGAAGTTCTTGGAAAATGAAGATATGATTGTTCTACTGGAGGATATAGAAGTAGATGAACGGCTCAATTATGTGGAGAAACTAGTGGCAATCATCGATCGAAAAGAGAAGAGGCCGAGAAATAAAGTGGTTCCTCTTGTGCGTGTATAGTGGAAGACAGGAAAGGATCCCAGTCAACGTGGGAGACTGAAGAAGAAATGAGACATCATTACCCACGTTTGTCCGACGAGTAACAGGTTTCAGGGACGAAACCTATATAAGGGGGGGTGGACTTATAACACCCGAATATTTTTTGAAGCCGACGAAAGAAGAAAAGAAATAAAGTCCAAAGTCGAGGGACCAAACTCGCCAACGAGTGAAAGTTGGGTGAGTGGAGGTATTTGAAGGGAGAGGGCAGCCCTCACCCTCTCTCCACACTTGTGAAAATCAGCCAAAGAGGAAAAGAGAGAAAAAGGTAGAATGCTTGGTTCGGGCGGATTCAAGCGTGCAAAATCAAAGTATAGTGGGTCTAATTGAAGCTCTACTTCTCGGTGTTGTTTGTGTGAGTTCTAGGACCCCTCTTTTACTCGCTTTCAACTGATTTGGGGCTAGAACACATAGTGAAAACCCGTTTTTGAAATGTGTGTGTTTGGCCCGTGTGTATGCGTCTGTGTGTGATGCGTTTGGAGTTTGTTTTCGGTCTTGTGTGTACTTGAATGGTGTTGAGGTATGCATTCATAAGGTTTAGGATGGTTAATTTGAGCTTAGAATGGTTTTGGAAGAGCTTGGATGTCGAAAATGGCAGATTGGGTTCAGGATGGACTGCATTCTGCATTAGCTAGGGCTAGGCGACCGAATTGAGGCCATACGGCCGAATGAGGTGTGATTGAGGTTCAGTCGAACGATTGAGGTTCATTCATACGATTGAGGTTCATTAACACGATTGGGGGCCAGTTGCATGGGGAGTTATGAGACTAAGGGCCCATTCGCATAAGTGCTCATTCGCATTAGTTCCATCCGCATGGACTCATCCGCATTGAGTTCATCCGTATGAGGTCCATTTGCATGGGTGTTCTTCGTATAGGTGTTCATCCGCATTGTCTGTTCGCATGATGTTCAGTCGCCTGGAGGCCATGCGACTTAAGGGTGCCCATACGCCCAAGTAGGGCTGGTGTACCCGGGAAAACATAGTTTAATTACTGACTTTTGGGGGAAGTGCAGATGTAAGTTTTGATGTGGAAGGTTCCCGGGAGTTCATATAAGTTGACTTTTGAGGTCATAGACGTTATGTTGGACATGATGATGATGTATGATGTTGTATGTTTATGCATGATGTATGTTATGTATGTATGATGCCCTGTATGATGATGATTGTGTATAATGATGTTCCTTATTATGTATGTTTATCTTTCCCGTGACTTTACATTGAACGTTAATGAATAAAATGAAAGTAGTATGTAACGTAAATTGAAAGATAATGAAAATAGGAACATGATGAATGAATGCATGCATTAATGAACAAATAAATGTAAGAAAGGCTTGCAAGCAAATGTATGGAGGTGCACACCCGATGAAGGGTGCTAGCTCAACGGTGTGTGAGTTAGCTACCTCGGAAGGATGCACACTGGGGTCCAATCTTTGTGATTGACCATATGTATGGGATCCTTGCCACTTGCCCTAGGTGTTGGAGTCAGCTTCGTGCACAATGTTCGAGGTCTATGAAAGACCTCAGCCCAGTTACCCGCTTCGTGCACAATGTTCGGGGTATAGCATATGGCATTGATCCGGAATGAAATAGAAAAGATAAGTGGAGAATGTACTTGCCCTAGGTACTGGACTCAGCTTCGTGCCCAATGTTCGAGGTCTATTAAAGACCTCAGACCCAGTTGCCTGCTTCGTGCATGATGTTCGGGGTAATGTACATGTCATCGAAAGTAATGAACATACGAATGAAAGAATGAAAGTATGAACGAATGAACGATGAAGATAATAATGATATTATCTATGTGTACGTATGATGTATGATCGCATGAAAGTAAAGTACGGTTTTAACAAAAGAAAAGTATGTTTTATTATAAAACTAGAACTCACTCAGCAAAGCTGACTTTTATGTGTTTTCAGTTGGCAGGTAATGGTTGCTGAGGATGGCATGAGGCGGCTACTCAGCTCTTTTGTTAGGCATCCATATTTATAATGCTTTTGTGATGTAATGCAACATGTATTTTGTAACTTGATAACAATGTATTGTTTTGCAAAAGCTTTTATAATGAAATAAGATGTCTATTTTAAACATTCCGTTGCGATGTTTTTATGATATCTAAATGTAAATATATGTTTTATGTGCAATGATCGACAAGCTGTAAGCGTCCCGGGAACGAGGCCTTACAAGTTGGTATCAGAGCCAAAGTTTAAGTGAAATGGGTAAAATTTTAAAATAAACCTTAACTTAAACTGAGAATGGTATGTAAAGGGAAGGGATGCCAATCTGAGTAGTTGCATGCCATAAAGTATTTTCATGATGATTAACAGGTATTATGTGCGCATGGTATGTGGTTATGTGTTGTTTGTAGATTTAAATACTGATGTAGTCAGGAGAAGTAATGCTTGGGATATGAAGAGTAAAGTAAGTGGCTAATCACAACTGGCCACTATAATTAGGGACTTACTATATTTGACATAAACTGAGTTGTTCCCTTGAACGACCATTTTGGTGTTTGAATCTTTCGGTGTGCGTGTGAATGGCCGGTGGTAGATCTTCGAATGCTTCACGAGGTGGAGGTCGTGGTGCTGAACCACGACCCAAAAGGGGAAGACCCAGAGTCGTAAAGGCGGTTCATGAAGAACCCTAAACCCCACATCCAGAGGGTGGTGATGAGAGTGCAAACTTGAGGGCCTCGATGAAAGAGGCGGTGGTTGAAAAGGTGCATTAGGTCATGCAGACAATCTTACTGTCTGTAGTGACCGAAGCGATTAAGGCGGTACGGGAAGGGGAAATGGAAGAGAGGAATAGGTCCTCGGGAGGACGGGAGCAACCGGAGCCTGAAACGGTTCTCTCTGATGATGAAGAAGAGGAGGAGGAAGAAGAGCCCATGCAGGAGGTGACACGAGGCTGTAATTATGGGGCGTTTCAACGATGTAAGCCCCCTACTTTTGATGGTAACGGCACTGCTGCTGCTGCTCACCGATGGGTGAGAGAAATGGAAGCTTTGTTAAATATCAGCGAGTGTCGGGAGGATCAGAAAGTAAAGTTTGTTGCCTATTCTTTTGTTTACTCGGCTCTGTGCTGGTGGGACAATATAGTCCTAGATGAGGGTAGCAGGGCTATTGGGAGAATGAGATGGACGGAAGTGAAGAAGCTGGTGATTGAGGAGTTCTGTCCTCATTAAGTAATGGATAAAGTTGAGAGGGAGTTCCTTCAGTTAGAGGCGGGGACAATGACACATCAACAATACGCCACCAAGTTTAACAAGATGGCATGGCTGGTGCCTGATCAGGTGACACCCTTCTCATGAAAGATTAAAAGGTATATTCTGGGCTTGCCGGTGGATATCCGCAGGCACATAATCGCCGCCCGACCGAGCAAGTTTTGGTCGGCGGTGGATTTAGCAGGGAGATTGTATGATGAGAGGGCTGTAGTGGTGGTGGTTGAAGGTAGTAAGAAGAGTGGTGGCGATCGAAACTAGAATGATAAGAGGTTTGGTCGGGGTGATGCCTTGATGGGTAACAAGAAGGCACGGATGGACGATCGCCGTGTAGTCACACTGGGTAGAGGATCGAAGAAGTGTGGAAAATGTGGGAAGGAGCACAGTGGTGAGTGTAAATGGGGGTTGAATGTATGTTTCAAGTGTGGGAAGCCTGGTCATATGGCAAGAGATTGTAGAGGTACGAGGTGTTTCAACTATGGGGAAAGTGGTCATATGAGTAAAGACTATAAGAAGCCGAGGGTTGAGGGTTTCGGGGTGAAGAAGACAGGGAGTGAAGGACCTAGGGCGAGCACCAGGGCATTCACTCTGAAACAAGAGGAAGATAGGACGGACCCTGATGTTGTGTCCGGTATATTTCTAGTGAACCAAACTTTAGCTTTTGTGTTATTCAATTCAGGTGCCAGTAAAAGTTTTATTTCTGCTGCTTTCTGTGCTAAGCTTCCTATTAGTAGTAGACGTGTTGATGTGCCCATTTGATGTTGAAACTGCCATAGGTAAGTCTACCATGATTTTGGAGATGACAGAGGGTTGTGACATAAAACTAGAAGGTCACAATTTCCCGGTTAGATCCTTTGTGATGACCTTAGGTGGTTTCGATTTGGTGTTTGGGATGGATTGGTTAGCAGAATTCGAGGCGAACATTGTGTGTCGCAAGAAGATGATTCGTTTGACAGCGCCTGACGGGAGTTCGGTAACTATTTATAGGGATCGGGTCACGACGATCCCGAAAGTAATCTTAATGGCGGTGGCGGGAAAATGTATGAGGCGTGGATGTAGCGCCTACTTGGCTTATGTAAAGAATGCGGATACGCCAACACCACAACTATCTGATGTTTCAGTTGTGTGTGACTTCCCAGACGTGTTCCCAGAAGACTTAAAAGGAGTGCCACCTGACAGAGAGATTGAGTTTCAGATTGATCTAATACCGGGTGCCCAACCTATTGCCAAGGCACCGTATCGGTTGGCTCCGATGGAGATGAAAGAATTGATGGAGCAATTGCAAGAGCTGCTTGATAAGGGGTTCATTAGACTAAGTATCTCTCTTTGGGGTGCTCCGGTCCTGTTTGTAAAGAAGAAAGACTATAGTATGAGGATGCGTGTCGACTACCGTGAGCTGAACAAGTTGACGGTGAAGAACCGATACCCCTACCAAGAATAGATGATTTGTTCGATCAGCTCCAAGGTGCCAGCTGGTTCTAAAGAATAGATCTTCGATCGGGCTACCATCAGCTGAAGGTTAAAGAGCAGGATGTTCCTAAAACAGCATTTCGCACGTGTTATGATCATTACGAGTTTCTTGTCATGTCTTTTGGCTTGACCAACGCGCCAGATGCTTTCATGGATTTGATGAACCGATGTCGGCCAATGTTGGATAAATCAGTGATTGTGTTTATCGATGATATCTTGATTTATTCAAGGAGTGAAGAGGAGCATGTCGGCCACATCCGGGAAGTGTTAGAGACGCTGAGAAAGGAGAAGTTGTATGCTAAATTCTCTAAGTGTGCATTTTGGTTGCACGAGGTTTAGTTCTTGGGTCACGTGGTGAATCCCGAGGGGATTATGGTGGACCCGACAAAGGTAGAGGCGGTGATGCAATGGAAGTCTCCAAAGACGCCATCCGAGATTCGTAGTTTCTTGGGTTTGGGGGGCTACTACAAAAGATTCATTCAAGACTTCTCCAAGATTGCTTTTCCACTAACCAAGTTGACTCGGAAGGATGTGAAATTTGTATGGGGTCAAGCTCAAGAGAAGGCGTTCGAATAATTGAAGGCAAGATTGACTCAAGCTCCTGTTCTATCATTACCCGATGGAAGTGAAGATTTGGTTGCTTATTCTGATGCTTCTTACTCGGGGTTGGGGTGTGTACTAATGCAAAGAGGGAAGGTTGTAGCCTATGCATCCCGACAGTTGAAGGTTCATGAGGTTAACTACCCTATTCATGACTTAGAGCTAGCAGCCGTGGTCTTTGCGCTAAAGATTTGGAGGCACTATCTGTATAGAATGAAGTGCACCATATTCACTGACCACAAGATCTTGAAGTACTTCTTCGAGCAAAAAGATTTGAACATGAGGCAGAGGAGATGGTTAGAGCTAATAAAAGATTATGATTGCGAGATCCATTACCATCCGGGCAAAGCCAACGTGGTGGCGGACGCCCATAGCATAAAAAAAGGCGCGAGCCGATTCGGGTAAAAGCCTACCAGTTGAACACGACCTCGGATGTGATGAAGCAAGTCAAGGAGTTCCAAGATGAGGCATTGAAAGAAGATCATCTTAACTCTGAAAGAATGAGAGGTCTGTTAGAACCCTTGAAAGATTAACATTTAGTCTTTTATTGTATATTGTATATTTTGTACTAGTATAGGGACTAGTTTTGTAAATTGTTAGTTCCTTAGTTTCTAGTATAAATAGCTTAGACTAGAGAGTTAGTTGCAAGTTTTTGAAAAGCAGTTGCTAAGTAGTTATTGAGAGATTGTGTGCTTGAATCGTTAACTGCTTTCTTACTCTTGTAATTGTCTTAGCTATATCAATGAACTGTGAATTTGTAGACAATATCTGTCTATTATACTGAAAAGTAAGTTCTTGTGA